>JAODAL010005078.1:0-148049 GCA_025379985.1 Phyllomedusa bahiana
TATCCAATATAAGTTCAGGCTCCCCAATTCCAGGAAAATTTTCAATAGAAAACGTTAATAAAAGTATTCCCTACAATGTCTAAAAGTTTTGGTAATTTTTCCAGTTTTCTTTTAATGGGCTTGTCTGTTTTCGCCCGCGGGGGCCCCCCCCTTGCCCCCCGCCGTGAATTTAAAAGGGTAGAGTGTTTTTAAAAATTTTTACTAACACATAAAATCTTCAAACTTAATATAACAAATTGGAAGGACACGCTAATAGTAGAGGTTTCTCTGTCAGAAATAGATAATTTCGCTAGCTGTTTGGCCACAGGCAGAGGCGGTCCCCCCCTATGAGACGCAAAGAGAATGAGGCGAAACAGGAAAGCTTTTCTATGTAAAACGAGGTCATTGATTTTTTCCAGCCAACGCAACAAACATTCCCAGTCATGATGCCCCACACTCCCCCTGCTCTTTCTGTAAGCTTTTTGCTGGTCCCAAAATTTAGGAAGCGCCGAAAAAGGGGCTCTTAATAATGATGCTCAGTTTTTAAACCTTAATTATGCATGTCTAAAAATTTTCGATCACCAAAAAAACCTTGCCGATTTCAATTTGTCGATAAAAATCGTAACAAAATTTCAACCAATCGGTAAAAGGGCCTCCGGGGGCACCCGAAAAAATTTCATAGAATTTTGCTAGAAGGCTGGGGGGGAAAACAACTTTTGTAGCATTTTCAAAAAGCAAAATAATAAAAAAGCAAACTGTTTACTATGTGATTAAACATTTTCCCAAAGAAAAAAAAAAATTTTATTTTTTTCTAAAAAATTATGTCCTGTGGAAATGCAAAATTTGCATACCTCCTTAATTCGCCATACAGATTTCCAATATTGCCCCGTTCGTACCGCAGTTGGTTTATTGGGTGGACCCAATACATTCTGCCCGGCGTTTTCCTTCGTCTCTAATAAAAAATGGAAAAAAAGAATTAGTAAAATCATTTTTAACTATTTGCAAAAAAACAGATTATTGGATTTTTGCATTACTTTTTTATTTTTTGTTTTAACAGCCTTCCAACGGGGCAAAAAGTTTAGTGTAAAAAACCGGACTTAAACCCAACTCAATACATGCATTTGGATCCTAAAACCAATCAATACTTTTTAAACAAAATAGTGTAAAAATCAATAAATAACCCCCATAACAGTAACAGCTACAGTACCACAATAACAGTAAAATCTACAGTTCCAACATTAAAACATTAACAGCACAGACACCCTAACAGTAACACAAAAGTACCCCAAACGTAACTCACATTACCACAAAAAAAACAGAAAACAGCTACAGTACATCATAACGTAACCGCGTAACCCTAACAGAAACATCAAAAGTCCCCCCAAACATAACATCTACATTTACAACTTAAAACAGTAACGCTACCTACACCCATAACAAAAACAGCTACATACACCCAAAAACCAGTAACAGTACGTACACCCATAACGTAACAGCTACAGTACACCCAAACGTAACTCAAAGTCCCCCATTTTAAAAATAACAACTACATTACACACATAACAGAACAGCTGCAGACCCCCTACAGTAAATCAAAAAGTACCCCCAAACAGTAACATCTACATTTAAAACATTAAAACAAAAACAGTACAGAAACCCCCAAATAGTAACATCCACATTGTTAATCCCAACCCCCTCCCGGAAAATCCACAGTAAAATAGAAATCCACAGTACACCCATAACCTCCACAACACCAACCCATAACACCCCGCAGTGCCCCAAAAAACCATTCCCCCAACGAAAAAAATGCATAGTCCCAACATTACAAAATGTAAAGTCCCCTGTCAGGGCTAAGTGTGCTCGGGCTGCAGGGTCTCGGGCGCGCAGCTGATGCACGATCCCCCTGATGCACTTGCTGCGACAACTCTGTATGCGGGGGCCCCCCATCGGGGGGGGCGATTTTTTTTTGCCCCAGCCAAGGGAGGACCGGAGGCCGCCCCAACAGCTGCGGGGGCGGTACCGGAATCCCATTTAAACCCCCGAAGGCGAGTGCAGCGCCTGTGATTTTCCCTGGTACCTTGTTATTTGTTTTGTTATCCGATACCTGACCTGGGCTTGTTCTCCTTTCCCCGGTTTTGTTCCTGATTTTGTACCCGCTCCCTTGTGTTTGACCTCGGTTTGTTTCGTTTATTCCCTTTGGGTTCTGATTTGGGGCTTTGGCGTTCCTATTTGATATTACCCTGACGTCTGACTATTTTTCTTCCTCACTCCCAGAAAATTTAGCAGAGAGGGACTGTCCCCCATTTTCCGTCTGCCCCCTGGGGGAGCACTCAAGTAGGGGGGGCAGGGGGCGGGGTTCCAGTTGGGGCTCACTCACCCCCCTTGATGTGAATCAAGGCCAAACCGTTACTGCTTACCCAACTTGGCCCCCCTAAAGCTCGGGGTAGAGCAGATGCAGGGGCTAACCACGTCCGGATCTGGCGCTGGGGGTAAACACAGGAGCTCCCCAAGTCAGAGGGTCCCTGCATTCCCTTTCACCTATGTGGAACCCCCTATCCTTCCCTGCAGGTTTTGGCAACGGGAAAGGCCCTTTGTGGCATTTAGAGGGGGTTTGTCCCTTATTTTAGGCTCCGCCCACTTACCCAGGGAAGAGGAAAAAGGGGGGGGAATTTTGTTATGTCCCTACGCGGGGTCCCCCCCAGGAGTGGGCATTTTCTTTACCGCATGACTCGCTGAACATTTTCTGTGGACAGGTTCTTTGCCCCTTTTGGGGGGACTTTTTAATGACCCAGAAGGGAGCTGGGCCCAAGCTCAGTGACCCCTTTAGCAGGGGGAGAAGAGTGGGGGAGTTTTGCTCCCAATTTCGTCATGGTGGTTCCGTCTGGTGGAACGACGCGCTCTAGATGCCAGTTTACATTAGGGTTTAAGACCAGGGGAAGGGTTTATTGGTGGCTTACCCTACCCCTGGTCTTTAGTGAAGGCCATGGCCCGGCCGTTCGTTACAATTTTAGGGAGAGACGGCGGAAAAGGTTTCCCCCCCCCCCGGGGCCCCCACCATGGTCACCCCCAAAAACCCTTGTTTCCCACTTAAACCCCGGGAGCCCATGAAGTGGGGGGTTTTTTTGTACTACGGGTAGTGACCATAGGAATCTCGTCGTACCGGGGTTGTGCTTCTACTGTGGAAAATGGAAAGAATTCGGGAATGCTCCAAACGGAAGACCAGGTCGGAAAAAACTCCAACGCCTAGGTGGTCAGCAGGAAATCACCTGGAAACAGGGATTTCCTATTGTATTTTATAAGTTGTGTACCAGTTAAGCTTTTATACTTTTCGCTGTCGGGGCTGGGAGTGCGTTTTTGGATCTGGGTCAGCTTCTAAAATTTTTTGATGGTTTCGCCAAACGTCTGGGCCCACCTTGTAGACCGCTATCTTTCGCTGCGGGTTGGATTGACTCCACTAGCTCGGGGGGCAATCCCTATTGTACCCCTGAGTGGAGGTGGGGGTCGGATCCTACATATTGAAAAGTGTATTTATTTTCATGGAGGGGGGGCCCGCTGACTGGTTTTTGGGTGCCCTGGTTCAAAAATAATCCAGTGTTTTACTGGGAAACGGGAAATGTCAGGTGGGGGGCAACGGTGTTTGACAGATGTCTCCTTACCCTGCGGGCAATATGATGTGAAGGCTATCTCTATCTGGGAAACGGCGGTGCCCAAAATTGAGGCTATGTGGCATCTTGTGAAGTCTGCCTCGGGCTAAGGTTCCAGAACTGTCCTCTGTGAACTATGCCCTCCCCGTACCTGAACGTGTATGTGGTTCAGGAGGTGGGTTAACCGGTGGCTTATCGGCTGAAATTACCCCTTCTCCCTAAATAACGGTCCCACGGCACTTCGTAAAGGTATATTCGCCCGTGACTCGCCCCCTGCCTCCTTCTCCAGTTTTCATAGGGGGGAGTTAGAAATGAAGTCACCGTTCTTAGATTTGGTAGGCCCAAAGGGCACTCCCGTACCGGCCATTGGAAGGGGGATTCCGAGGGAGATCATGGGGCTGCGAAATCAACCATGCTGATCGCCTGGTAAGGGAATTAAAAAAGTCCACCCAGACAAAACCAACCAGGGGAAGGGTCCGTTGGCCCCCTAAAAGGGGGGGTACGTCGGGTGGGGGTGCCAGGGGGTGCGGGGTCAAAAGGCTGCAGAGCGTGCAGATCCCACCCGATAACCTGCTGCTGACCCAAATCTTATGATAGGGGCCCCCCATCCTGACAGGGGGGGATGCACCCGCCAATGGGAGGACCGGGCCCTCCCCAAACAGGCAGGGCGGTATCCAGGAAACCCATTTAAACCCCTGAAGGTGGGGTGCGCCTGTGATATTCCTGGTACCTTGTTTTTTTTTGGTTTGCTTACCGATTCCCGACCTGGTCTGTTCCCGACCCGGTTTTTCTCCGATTTTTTTACTCGCTCCCGTTCGGTTTGACCTCGGCTTGTTTCGTTTTTCCTCGGTTTTGATTTGTGGTTTGGGTTCCTATTTGATTTTGACCCGGGTGTCTGACTATTTACTTCCTCACGTCCCCCGCCTTTAGAGAGGGGACTTCGCCGTCTGCCGCCTAGGGCAGCCGCAAAAAGCAGGGGCAGGGCTGGCTTCCCGTTTTGGGGTCACCAACCCCTCTTGACGTGACATACCCCTTGAGTAACAATTACCAACAGGGACATCCCAATGCACCCATTCACTTGTAACAAAAAATTTTAATTTTAGACATACAGACTTTCATACATATGACATACTGACATCACATCACAAAATAGGTTTCTTACCCTCCTCTCCTCCGACCCAGTTCGTTTGAAACAGAGAATAAAAAAACCACTCCCATTACTAAATGCCTTCTTGCATTTGGATCCATATTAAAAAATTCGACAATTTTTGCAGCAACAAATTCAATAAAACCAGTAATCCGATATACTCCAGAGCAAACTGGCACAGAAAGATTGCCATCTGTGTCTTTTATATCATACATGGGTGGAGACTAATGCATTATCCAATTATTATCTTGTAATTTTTTTCTAGGGGGGGGACAGGGTCCATGTAGCTTTTTAATCGGCTGATTTGAAAATAAATTAATATCTTCAAAGAAAAATATGGGTGCTGATTGGTTACTTTAAAAAATAATAGTGTATTTATTGGCTGTCTATATTAAATCCGGCCTGAAATCCGCCTCCAATACGCGTCCAATAAGTGCACGTTCGCGACGGATTTCACGACTGATTGCCTGGCACAGCTCTAGACGGATTTCAGCCGTATTTGCGGAACGTAAATACGGCGGCAAATCTGTTGCGAAATAAGCCGTGTGAACATGGCCTAAGGGCCACATGTATGAAAACCGTCTAGGTCTAAAACTCACTTTGTTGCCCATAGCAACCAATCAGAACGTCCCTCTCATTTCATATAGTGCTCTGGAAATTGGAAAAGAGAACGCTGATTGGTTTCTATGGGCAACAAAGTGAATTTTAGACCTAAACAGTTTTTATACATGTGACCCTAAACCTGCTGATTATATTGATGTCACTGGTCTCGGCAGGGCCACTGCTATGTACATGAGCCCTTAAAATGCCTCTTGAGCAGTTATATTTTTCATGTAGGGCTTGTCACCGTCAAGTAGGCAATGGGCCTATAAAAACATAGCTACTAAAAAGCAATTAGGAGAGTTAAACAAAACTATACTATATCCTATACAGCTTGCAAAATAATAGCAATGATCAGATTTGTTGCAAAGGACAATTCTCTCCTCCATTTGTCTAGTGAGCTTTTATTTGTTAAATACTTCAATCCACAAGATCACGTGTGAATACTCAGGACTCTACTCTTAGGCTATGTCTGTACGACAGTGATTTACTGTTGGATCTTTAAGTGTATTTGGTATTTAGAATCAGTAAAAATCCGACTGTTAATCATCCCCATAGACCTCAATATATAATCTGTAGTCTCCACAGCTTGGATTTTCTGAGGTTGGATTTAGAAATCACCAGTTTGGAAAAAAACTTAGAACATGTTCTATAATCTGCCATACATCACTTGAAGACGGCGGATTATAGTACAGTTTAATTGAATGAGGTGCCTGAAATCCCCCAAAAAACCAAACAGTGTAAAATACTTGTCGGATACTGATCAGAATCCGACAAGTATATTATCCTTGCCATGTAGACCTAGCCTAAGGCAGTGTTCACACGGCTTATTCAAGCCGTAATTGCGGGACAGATTTCGCCCGCAGTTACGGCTTGAATAAGGGGCGGGGGAGCTGCCCGCCGGCCCCATAGACATGCATTATCTACGGCGCGTACGTGCCATAAATAATGTGCATGTCACTTTCTCCCCCCGCGGCGGATTCGCCGAGCGGGTAGGAGCGACGGAATCCATAGTTCTCTAGGGGAGAACTGTGGATTACCGTAGTTACTGGGGCTGATTGGAGCCGTACTGCAGCGCTAATACGGCGCGCAGTACGGCTCCAATCTGTCCCAGACTAAGCCGTGTGAACGAGGCCTAAGGGTACGTTCACACAGCGTGTTTTCGTCCGTATTACATGCTCTTTTAGCTACATGTTTGGATCTCTGTCGGTCCCCAGACGGACCCAAACACGTATCTAATAAATAGCAATGTGATTTTACATTGCTTTTAATATGAGACACCCATCAGTATTCACACGAGTGATCGCCGATATGTGTCTCACTGCATCTTTCGGATTCGTCTTTCGGATCCATTCAAAGAATTGACACGTCAATGACGCAGCAGGAGCCCTATTTAAAATGATAGCGTGCAATCCTGCTGCATCCAACACGAATCCAATCACGCAGCTGCATGTTTGGGTACATGTTGAATATATTTTTGATCCGATTGTTGCAGTGTTTTTGGATCCGATTTTTGGATCCAAAACGGATCCAGAATCGCTATGTGAGCAGCCTCTAAGGCTATGTTCACACGGCTTAACTGCAGGACGTAATAACGCCCCGCAATTACGCTGTGTGGCCGGGAGCCAGGGGGTCGGCACCTCGCCGGCCCATAGACTATCATTACTAGCGGCGCGTATATGCCGCTAGAAAATGACATGTCACTTATCTCCACCCGAGGCGTATTCGCCGAGCAGGGAGAGGAGACGTAATCCATAGTTCTCTATGAGAACTGTGGATTACCGTAGTTACTGGGACGGATTCAGCCCGTAATTTGCGCACTCCGGCGCGTAATTACGGACTGAAATATGTCCCAGAATAAGCCGTGTGAACATGGCCATAGGCTACGTCTACACGGCAAGGATTTACAGTTGGAAATCCATGCAAATTCAGATTTTAAAAACCGTCAAAAACCCCATAGACTTCAATTGAAAATTCAAGTTGTATTCCACACAACCCAGATTTTCTGAGGTCAGATTTCAAAACTGCTGGTTTTTTTTTTTCAAAAAACTTAGCACATGTTCAATTTTCATGTAAAAAAATATGTCTAAAACATTTCTATTTCGGATCCTTGTCCAGAACCCCATAGAATTTAGTTGGACTTTTTTTTCTGAAAAATTAGTAGTCAGAAGACAACAGCTTCAAAATGCACATAAATAACTTGTCCATCACGGTTTTCAAAGGTAGAGTCCGCCAGATATTTTATCATTGTTGTGTGGATGTATCCTAACCTATTGCAGGACATAATCATCAGCCCTTTCACTGCTTCCGTCTTATGTCGTTCTGTGGTTCAAAGCACCATTAGGGGATGTTCTCATGGCGGTTCTTAGATGCATGTTTGGATCCGTGTTACGGACCCAAACTTGCTTCTAACGATGTGCAGTGTGATTTACATTGCTTTCAATGTAAAACATGCATTGCCGTTCAGACGAGTGATCGCCGATGTGTGTTTTACATGTGTCTTTCAGATCTGTTAAAAAAAAAAATTGACATGTCGATGCTTGATCCGTTTGACGCAGCTGACGGCCCATTTAAAATTCTAGGGTGCATTTCTGCTGCATCAAAAATGCATCCAAACACGCAGCACACTTTGCTTGTGTGTTGGATGCATTTTACGCAGTGCCTTTGAATGCGTTTTTCGGATCCAAAAAACGTATTCAAAATGCAGCATAAACATACCCTTGGATAACAGATGAAAATTTCTTGCCTTAAACCTACCGGTAGGTACATGTTCAGGCAGAAAGTTTTAATTTAAAGAAATAAATACAATGATGCCTTTCACACAGTTCCAAGGTGAGGCACGTCTATTTTGGGCTGCTGAATATTTGTGGTTGTGATGAGTATTTTTTTTAACATTCCACTGCATAATTTTGGCTATATAAATAGCTGGTAATATGTATTGAATGTTAATAGAGAACCATAATAACATAGGTAGAAAATAACCAAACATTTGTTTAATCATTCTTTTTTTCAAGATGTCAAAAGTAGCAGGGAGCTGATCATACAGAAATTACATGTAAATATAGTGAACATAAAAGGTTTACCAGACACACCCTAACTAGCTTCTTCATCTTCTTTCTCTCCATAAACCTTTAAAAAAAATACATTTACCTTCATGCATTTTATGTCTAAGAAACGTTTTATTTACTACTTCCCGATATTTGATGTACGGGAATATACCTGCTCCATACGAGGAGGGTGCCAGCTGTCCATTAGTTGGAACCTGAGATAAATTGGACTCTGCTTTTTTTCTTAACAAACTTTGTTTCTTCAAATGTAGAAAGTCTTGATTCTGTTTTTTTTAAATAAGACTTTAGAAATGTGCGGTTCCCCTCACTTCCCAATCATGTTGTGCTATTAGATTGTCAGGTTAGCTAGTCTGTTATGATAATGCGAATACTAGAAACTGTCAGAGTGTAAAGAGATTGCTAAAATGACAATATACTTTACCATAAGTGGTGTCATAGGGTATGTTAAGATGGCTAAATAGCTGGCGTATAGCAAGGTGTACTATTTGCCCCACTATATGCACCACAGCTTCAGGCCGATGCGCTGGTCACGCGCATCCCTCTAAACTTATAGCCTCTCACTGTCATTCATCCCGGCATGTAATCGGCAGTACTGCAGATGAAAATACGTCTTCAACATCTATTATACCGCTTACTATGGAATGTTCTCCACCATAATCGCAAGTAGTACAACTGCTGTCATTCAAGTCTTGTATTTATGGGACTTTTTAATAAATTTTCTACATGTTTTTGCAATTTAAAGAAGCCTGCCATTTTTCTCTGCTGTTGACTGTGTTGAGGTTGTGGAGCCCGGCTAAGGCAGACCGTGCCCTATAGCGGTCTTTGTACTTATATGAAAATATAGCTACGTAAAAATAGATGCAAGAATTGACAAGTCAGTTCTTTCCCTGGGTGCATATTGTGCGCTGGGGGAAAGAGCAGGTAATCATAGCTCTCAATAAGAGCTATGAATTACCGTAATGTTGGCCCTTACTTTGGGCGTATTGATGCACAATTACTTTCCGAAGTGCGAACCGACATTACGGCGTTTGAACATACCCATGCACAAATTTGTTTATTTGATTCTCTGGGGGACTAAATATTACATTTAAAAAAAACTTTTCCTACTTACTATATACAGAAGTTAAACATAATTGGTATCTCCACATACATTAAAGTTTTTGATGCATTTTTGTGCAGAAATTCACAGCAATTAGGGTATGTTCATATGGCATTTTTGGATCTGATTTTGGGTCTGTGTTGAATCCCAAAATCAGATCCAAAAACTCTGCAACAATCGGATGTAAAACAGATCCAACAGGTACCCAAACATGCAGCTGCATGTTTGGATGCATTTTGGCTGCAGAAGGATCGCATGCTATAGTTTATTATAGGGCTCCGGCTGCATCTTTCGGACCAAAAATTGACATGTCAATTCTTGAAACGGATCCGAAAGACACAGTGAGAGACGCAGCGGTGCATTTCTCATATTAAAGACACCGATGCATGTCTTATATTAAAAGCAATATAAAATCACATTGCTATTTGTTAGCTGCGTGTTTGGGTCCTTTTGGGGACCGACAGACAGATCCAAACACGCAGCTGAAAAGTGTATGTAACATGGACGACAACACGCCGTGTGAACATACCCTTAATACTGTATATTTCTGCACACAAAATGCACCAAGAAAACACAATGTGTGAAAGCACCCTAAAAATCATTAAAGAAAGAAAAAAATGAATTTGCAGATCCGCTTTTTTGTCACCTAACTTTCCTAATAAATTGGAGTAAAAAGTGATCAAAATGGTACTGGGAAAAACAAAAAAAGCTCACCCCGCAAAAAGATGAGACTTTACACTTATCCAAAAACTCAATGAAAACAACACCCAAAAAAACAATGGCACATTTGCGGTTTTTCTACCCCACCAATCATTTTTGGTGCTTCCCACCGTATTCTGTGGTATTTTAAATAGTTTCACTATATTAACACTTTCACCTTGGACCAAATAAGTTATTTTTCATTGGTTAATGTGCAAAACAGTAGCGCAGGGGTCTCTACTTGTCAAGATCGTAAACCCAATCCCACCTTTAGGGTGCTTTCACACGGTGCGTTTTTGGTGCGTTTTTCAATGCATTTTGTTTGTGCAGGAAGGAACAGCAATTAACTGCATTAACTGCTGTACCTTCCTGTACAAAAAATGCATTGAAAAACGCCCAAAAACGCACCGTGTGAAAGCACCCTTACTCAAGAGAAGCATAAATACTTGTTAGCCTTTTTAATTTTTGTGAGAAATATATTCAGAACTTCTTGATTACAATCAATGTTGCATCATCTTGCAACTAAACAAAATTTATTGTACATAACCACATTTTTTGTAAATAACTTTCATTTTAGGAGAATTTACAACTGTCTAGCATGTTGGTTAGTTGAGACTCCACATAGTTGCTTGTACTTTGCAACACAACTGCAACATTTTAAATCGTACCATTAACAATAATGAAAAAATAATAAACATAAATATAGTACAACTTCTGCAAAAAAACTCCTTCTGTTGGCATGAAAAAGATAAGCATTTGGAAGCAAACAACATTGTCAGCTGTCTAATGTGTATGGCCAATTTAAAGTGGTTCCAAACTGCAGTGTTAGGGTATGTTCACACGGCATATTTGCAGGGCATATTTCAATGTGTAATTTCGCTGCAAAATGCACGAATTACGCCTGCAAATATGGTAAATCTAGCTCTCATTGAGAGCTATGAATATCTGCCATCTTGCCCCGGGTACATTCCGCACTGGAGATACGCGAATATCAATGGGAGCACTCCAGAGGTACATGCTGGCCAATGTGTGCTTCTAAAACAACAGGCATATAGCGGCGCACTGCTATACACCTACAATACGCCGTGTGAACATACCCTTACTTAAAGATTATAGAAGGAATTTCATGATTAGATTCATTGCATTTTTTTTTCTAGAAACCTTTTATATGGAAACGTTGTTTAGAAAAAAACTAAGACACTGAAACAAACAAGCTAAAATCAGAACAGTGCATACTGCATGTGCTGGTCCCCAAGGTCACTAAAAGCCAGCACTGTAAAATTACCATTTTGCTAACATAGGTTTCTGGATATCTCGCACTTCTGGTAGCCAAAATAATGTTCATTCTTTTGATGTGGTTAAAAAACATAGACTATTGCAACATCCTTCTCTGTGGCCTCCCATTTAGCACCCTCGCTCCCCTCCAAACCATCCTTAACTCTGCTGCCCGTCTGATTCACTTCTCTCCTTGCTACTCCTCTGCCTCTCCTACCTGCAAATTCCTTCATTGGCCACCCATTGCTCAGTGAATCCAGTTTAAATTAGTAACCTTGACCTAAAAGGCTCCCATAACCTCTCCCTCACATACTTCTGCTTAGAGATGTTCATCGTTTTCTGACTTTAATTCAGTCCGTTAATACGCCCTAAGGCACAATACGGGCTAATCCGTCCCCAGAGCACTAAACGTAATGCCATTTCTCATAGGAACTTGCATACTCTCACTCTCTGCTCGAATAGCTCTGAGGGTAAAAAGACAGCACTTTCTGGGCCTCATACCGCCCCTCACAATCACCTTCTTGCGGCAGACATCCTGCTCCTCCCCTCCCCTCAAACTGGCAATTCGGCGAATTACTGACCAGCTTAACCTTAACATATCCTTAATCTCTAGATACCTCCTCTCACGCTATCTCTGCTCCTCACAGGACCTTCTTCTCTGCTCTCCTCTTATCAGCTCTTCACACAACTGTCTCCAAGACTTCTCCCGTGATTCCCCTACACTGGAACTCACTGCCTCAACACCTCACTCTCCCCCTCTCACTTGCCTCAAATGTAACCTGAAAACCTACCTCTTCATGATTGCCTATAACCAACATTAACCGTTTTGCACTACTCCACCCCACAAACATGTCTGCCCATCACCTTCTGTCTCTTTCCTCCTTCCCTGTAGACTGTAAGCCCTCACAGGCAGGGCCCTCTCTCCCTCTAGACCAGTTGTTAGTTACTTATCAACACCTGGCAATTGTTTGACCAATGTTATTTATGTAACCACCTCAAATGTACAGCACCCTGGAACCAAGGGCGCTCTAAAATAAATAATAATAGTTTTTATGGTGCTTACTCTTTGGTATTAATGATGTGTTCTCTGTATTCTGCAGGTTGTTACGATTCTGGAAATACCAAATATGTAGGGTTTGCTTTATGCTATGGTCCTATAAAAGAAATCCAAACATTTTCTATTTTTTACATTTGCGCCACAGAGCCATTTTCTGCAACCAATAACTTGTTTGTACTTCCACCTATGAACCTGAGTGAGGGAGCATTTTTTGTGTATTGAAGAGTACTTTTTATTGGTTTCATTTTGGGATAGATGCTACTTTATTGATCACTTACTCCAATTTTTAGGGGTCATGAAATGACAAAAAATAAAAAATTTGGTGATACCAATTATGTGTACTTTTTTTATATGTAAAAGATTTCAAAAGTGGAGTGATTTAAAACTAATTTCTTTTTTTATACTTTTAAGCATTATTTTTTTTTTTACTTGTACATTGACAGGAAGTGATAAAATGGGAAACATGGCAGCGTTGGACGCCTACACATAGCTTCCACCGCCATGTTAACCAATTGGAATCTTGCGATCTTGTTGCGGAGGTGCCGATCAGAGTGAGAAACGCTGCTCTCTGTTTCTTATTCCTTTAAACGTTGCGGTTGTGATCTCTGCAGCCCCAAAAGGGTTAAACAGGGAACAAAGCCAGCTCCGTTCCCCGCTGTTACAGCAGCAGCTGACACCCTACATAGAACCTTACCAGCACCAAAACGTATAGATGCATCATGTGTTGGTAAGCGGTTAACACTACAGTGATCCCTCAACATACAATTTTAATTGGTTCTGGGAAGACCATTGTATGTTGAAATTTTAACTGTGGAATATTCCAACACAAAATGTCAACAACATAATGGAAAATGATGATTAAAGAAAATTAAGCAGATGTCAACAATGCACTACCGCCTTATTTATTTTCAGCCTCAGCCAGGTTTCTGTACGAAACCTAGTGGGTTAAGTACTGAGTCCAATCCCTGATTGCGGTGGTGTATTTGACTCCTTACCGACATTTGATGTACCCATATGTCATGGTTGGGAAGGGGCTCACGCAAATTGAAGTATTGATACGTCATGAGGAACATGCAAGCTCACAAACGGAGCTACTAGGAACGCAGCATGGAACCAGCTGTCAGGGGTAGTCAGGGACGCACTCTAAGATACAGACAAGTAAGGCCCTGACACTCGCCCCAACCTCTGTCCCTGCCTTTTGGGGAACACGACTCCTTAACAGGCCGGCCCCAACCAGAAGACTGACACTGCACTGAGCTAAGTGCACACAGACAGAGACGAACAGACACAAAAGAGTAGTCGGACGGTCCAAGTCGATAACAAGACGGGCAGCGCGGTACAAAATCGTAAGACAAAGAGAAACCAGAAACACAAGCAGAGGTCAAAAGGCACAGAAGATCCAAAAGGTGAAGGCTAACTACAGGTACAGAAAAGCTATAGCAGGCACAGGAAGAAGGAAGCGGTGGCTAAAAATGGGGAAAGAGAGGAAGCAGAGCAGAAGGGATAGGAAGCAGAAGCTGTCAATCACCAGAGAATCGATTAACCCCTAGGAGTGCTGGAGGATTCCTGGCCAAGGGCGTTGGCCAGAAATCAATAAAGATCCAGGACTAAGAGCAGTGTTCACACACAGGAAAGCCAAGCCGCAGTTATGGTCGCAGCGGCCGTGGCCGGCGACCAGGGCCAGATGGCGCGAACATGACAGTACCCCCCCTTCTATGAGGGGCCACCGGACCCTCCTTAGAACCTCCTGGCTTGGAAGGGTTGGCTTGATGAAATTTTGTTACCAATCTGGGGGCATCTAAGTCCCTAGACGCCACCCATACCCGTTCCTCCGGACCATACCCCTTCCAGTGAACCAGATACTGGAGAGCGTTCGGAACCCTGCGAGAGTCGATAATACACTTAATTTCGTACTCTAGTTCCCCATGTATGACCACAGGACAAAGAGGAGGACGACCGACCACAGCAGGAATGTACTTTTTCAGCAGGGCTTTGTGGAACACCGGATGAATACGGAGAGAACTCAGGAGGCAGAGTCTAAAAGACACAGGGTTAACAATTTTGGTGATAACGAAAGGACCAATAAAGCGAGGGGCGAACTTCCTAGATGGAACTCGGAGGTGAAGATTTTTCGTCGAGAGCCACACCTTGTTGCCGACTGCATATTCGGGTCTGGGTCGATGTTTCCTATTGGCATATTTAATTTGCTGAGATTGGGCTTTTTCTAGAGTCTCACGACTCCTAGCCCAGACTGTGCACAGTCGCTTAACGGCGGATTTTACAGAAGAAAATTTTAATTCACAACCTGTAGCGGCGGAGTATCTGGGGTGAAACCCATAATTACAGAAAAAGAGGGGGCACTCTGGTTGAGGAATTCTCATGATTGTTAAGGGCGAACTGAGCCATAGGCAAAAACTCACTCCACTTCTCCTGGCACTCCGAAACATAGCATCTGAGATATTGTTCTAATGACTGATTAAGTCTCTAAGTAAGTTTGCCTATTAGTTTCAGGATGGAAGGCGGAGGAGAAGGACAGAGAGATGCCCAATCTACCACAGAATACTCTCCAGGACCTCGACACAAACTGTACCCCTCTGTCAGACACAATACTGGAGGGAATACCATGAAGTCTTAGTATATGACGAACAAATAGATCGGCGAGGAGTTTGGCAGAAGGTAGCTTCTTCAAGGCAATAAGATGACACATTTTAGAGAAGCGATCCACGACCACCCAAATCACCGACCTACCCTTGGAGGGGGGAAGATTGGTGATGAAATCCATAGAGATATGAGACCAGGGCCTATTAGGCAATGGGAGGGGGTGCAATAATCCCTCGGGGAGATGTCGGGGTACCTTCGCCCTAGCACAAGTCTCACAGGCAGTAACAAATTCCTTGACATCATGCTGCCACGAAGGCCACCAATAGGTACAAGATAGGAGGTAGCCGGTGCCTGCGATACCCGGATGTCCAGACAGGACTGAAGAGTGAAGTTCCCCCAGAATTTTCAAACGAAGGTGGCATGGAACAAAGTTTACCAGGGGGTAGTCCGGGTAGGGCTGAGTCTTGTGAGTTCGCAATCTCAGAAACTAAATCTGCAGTGAGGGTAGCAACGACTACTCCCGGAGCAAGGATATTTTCAGGTTCCTCCTCCGAGATGTCAGTCATGCCAAAACTTTGGGACAAAGCGTCGGCCTTAACATTTTAGCTCCTGGACGGTAAGTTACTACAAAGTTAAATCTAGTAAAAAACAAAGCCCATCATGCTTGGCGGGGATTCAACCGTTTAGCCTTGTCAAGATACAGCAGATTTTTATGATCAGTCAGAACAGTCACCCTATGTCTGGCCCCCTCCAGAAGGTGCCTCCACTCTTCAAAAGCCCATTTTATGGCTAGCAATTCCCGGTTACCAATATCATAGTTGACCTCTGCAGTGGAGAATTTTCTGGAGAAAAAGGCAATGGGTCGGAGACTGGTATAGGGTTCCGTTCCTTGGGACAGGACGGCTTCTACGCCTGTCTCAGATGCATCCACCTCTACAGCAAAAGGTGGACCAGAACAGGTGCAGATGAGAAACATTTTTTCAAAGTAGAAAATGCTTGCTCAGTTTCCGGTGTCCAGGAGGTAGGGTCAGTCCCTTTCCTAGTAAGGTCAGTGAGGGGTTTAACAATCAGGGAAAAATTCTTAATAAATTTGTGATAATAGTTTGCAAAACCTAAGAAACGTTGGATCTCTTTCAAGGTAGTAGGTCTCACCCACTCGGCGATGGCAGACACCTTTTGTGAATCCATGCTTATAGAGCTGGGACTAAGTACATATCCCAAGAATCCTATCTCCTGGACTCCGAACAAACATTTAGACAATTTGGCGCATAATTGATTCTGGCGTAACCTCGACAGAACCTCCCTCACATGATCTCGATGGGTATCGTAATCTGGGGAAAAGATGAGGATGTCATCTAAGTACACAATTACGAAACGCCCCAGGAGGTCAATGAAAATGTCATTAACAAATTGTTGGAAGACAGCCGGTGCATTACAAAGACCGAAGGGTATGACTAGGTATTCGAAGTGTCCTTCAGGTGTATTAAAGGCCGTTTTCCATTCGTCCCCTTTTCTGATCCGGATTAGGTTGTACGCCCCCCGATTTTGACTTTGGGAAACCATCGGGCACCCACAACCTGATTAAAAAGATCAGGGGAAGTGGATGCTGGTCTTTTATTGTTATCTTATTGAGATCTCTGTAGTCAATACAAGGACGGAGACCCCATATTTTTTCTCAACAAAGAAAAAACCAGCACCCACCAGCGAAATAGACTGTTGTATGTGACTCTTTTCTAGGCTTTCCTTAATATATTGATGCATAGATTCTCGTTCCGGAGTAGATAAATTGAAAATACGACCCTTAGGTAACTTTGCCCCCGGAATGAGGTCTATAGCACAGTCATATGGCCGATGCGGTGGAAGAGTGCCCGCAACGGTTTCATCAAAGACGTCTTTAAAGTCAGAGACAAAGTCGGGAATGGTATGATTAGCGTTTACAGAACACACCAATGACTGTACAGTTTTCAAATGGCAACCACATGAGACTCCCCATTTAACCAACTCCACAGTCCTCCAGTCGAACACCGGATTGTGGAGGCGTAACCATGGTAAGCCCAGAATAATATCCATGGCAAGCCTCTCCATAACAAAAAAGGACATTTGTTCAAAATGCAAGCACCCCACGTTCAAAGTAATTTCGGCGGTACGATATTCTATTCTTCCCTCAGTTAGAGGGGTAGAGTCTGCGCCTGAAACCGAAAAGGGAGAACATAACAGAATTAGTTCTAACCCTAAAGCTTGGGCCACAGCCATGCTAATGAAACTGACAGCAGCTCCTGAATCGATCAAGGCATGGCAAGCAAAGCTCTTGGCCCCAGAAATCAAGGTTACAGGCAAGGTAATCTTATTATCCAAGTTAAGGGGTACCTGTACGCCTGAGTTATTCCTCCTGATGTTCTTCAGGCGTTTGTTGATCTCCCACGGGGAACTAGGCCTGGTTGGGCAGCTCCTCAGGACATGGCCGGACTCTCCACAGTAGAAACACAAGGCATTTTCTACCCGATGCTTCCTTCTGATAGCCGCCGACGTAGAGCCTAATACCATGGGTTCCTCTCCTGAACCCCAGGTGGGCGATGACGATGGTAGAGGAAGAGGAGTTGTAGCAGAAACAGCAGAGAAAGGTTGGACAGGAGAGTCTGACCTGAACTGTCCAGTAGACCCCCCAGCCTTTTCCCTGCGTCTCTCTCTCAACCTTCTGTCAATGGTTATAGCCAAAGTCATAAGATCTCCCAAAGTCTCTGGAATAGGGTGACTGACCATCGCATACTTTACTGCCTCAGAAAGCCCTTGTTGAAGAGAGTTTTGAGGGGTTGGTCAGGCCAACCAATTACCGAACTCCATTGGCGGAATTCGGAGCAATAATCCTCAGCTGAGCGGCGACCTTGCTGGATGGATAGGAGGTGGGTTTCTGCTAATGCTGCTCGATTGGGGTCATCATAAATCTGGCCTAGTGCAAGAAAAAATTTATCCACCGACCTCCATTCCGGGGCCTCGGGAGGTAAGCCAAATGCCCATACCTGAGGTGGGCCCTGGAGAACGGATACCGCCATGGCAACCTTCTCAGCCTCTGAGGAAAAATGGGTAAATCGAAAAAAACAGGCGACAAGACTCCCTGAAGGTTCGAAATGCATCAGGATTACCGTCAAAACAGTTGGGAAGCCGCATATTCGGTTTGTGCTGCAAATTTTGCCCCACTAGCCCAGGGGCCGATACGGGTACTGCTGGGACGACTGGGTCAGGGGCCGGGGTAGACATGGCGTCCAGCTGAAGCGAGATCTGGGACATAAGACCCGCCATGCCCTGAAACTGCGTTGTTAATTCGTCTAGGCGGTCAGAAACCGACAGGTCGGTATTCATCCTGAACCGCCGGGGAATTAACTTGAATAAGGGCCTGCTATAATGTCAGACGCGAACATGACACCAGCTATATATTACATCTGGCCACATGCTGCATTGCTCTGGCCGCAGGCGATTATCCCCTTAGCTGCTACCATATATTGCGATCGCAGCAGCTAAGGGAAAGACAGAGAGAGGGGGCTCGCTCTATCCCCATCGGCACTGCTGCCATATAAGAGTGGCTGCCGATGGCTTCCCTAGCAGCCCGGTAGTCTTGACAAAGACTTTTGGGCTGCGCGTTATAAATAAAGAAGGCATATTTGGTATTGTGCATAATGACCTACTCTATAAATGTCACGTTATTTAACCCACACAGTGAAGGCCAAAAAAAAACAGTCACAGAATTTTCGTTCACCCCACAGCAAAAACAAATGTAATAAAAAGCGGTCGAAAAGTCCTATAAATACCAAAGTGGTACCAATAAAAACGTCAGTTAATCCCACAAAAAAAGCCCTTACACAGCTCTGTATATGGAAAAATTAAAAGTTATGGCTATCGGAAGATAGCGATTCATAAATATTACATTTATAGCACTTCAACATAAAAAAACTATATAAATTGAGTATCACGTAATCGTATGGACCCACAGAGTAAAAGTAAATTGTCATGTAAATTGCACAGTGAGCCCTGTTAAAAATAAAAATGACTACATTTGCAGTATTTTCTATTGTTTAAAAGTAATAAAACATAAAAAAATAACATTTATATCATTGTAATTGTACCAACCCGCATAGTAAAGGTATCTTGTCTTTTACACCGCACGACGAATGTTTTAAAAACGAAGCCCCATATTTTCATGGCATAGTTCTAAAAAAAAACAAAAAACCTATAGAACACGTGCATCCAAATTGCACAATACGGCACTAGATAAGAACCATGAGGGGTGTTAAATCCAAAATGGGGTGATTTCTGGAAGGTTTCACCTGTTCTGGTACTTTGAGGGCTTTACAAATGTGACACCATCCACAAAAATCTGTGCCCCAAAAGCCAAATGGTGCTCCCTCCCTTGTCATGCGCCCAAACAGCAGTTATATATAGGGTTTTGCCGAACTTTGAAAAAATTGCGTAACAAAATACGGAATGCTTTTTTCCCAGGATTCCTTGTAAAAATGAAAAATTTGAAGCTAAAATTGCAGATTGCTGGAAAAAAATTATTTTTTACAGCCAAACGCTAAACACCTGTGGGGTTGGTCTACTCACTACACCACTGGATACATTCCTTAAGGGGTGTAGTTTTCAATAAGGGGTATTTTTAGGGGTCTAAGCACCTTAGGGTGTCCGCAAACCTGTAATGGCGCCTAAAGAAAATCGTAACGAAATTGGGACCACAAAGTCCAATAGGTACTCCTCCTAGTCTGCGGCTTGTGGTTGAGCCAAATAGCGCACTAGGGCCACATAAGGGGATATCTCTAAAAATGGCACGATCAATATGAAGTTGTATTTCCCAGGTTATATTTATCATGTTCCAGTGAATAATGGATAAAAATTGAAAAAAGTTAAATTTCACCTTCATTTTGCTTTAATTTCTGTGAAACACCTACTGGGTTAATAAACTTCCTAAATGCTGTTTTGAATACATTAAGGGGTGCCGTTTCTTAGATGGAGTGATTTATGGGGGTATCTTACATGTAGGCTTCTCAAAGTCACATCAGAACTGGACTAGTCCCTAAAAATATCAATGTTGCAAATTTTTTTAAAATGTGAAAGATTACTACTAAATTTCTAAGCCCCCCCTAATGTTATTAAAAAGGAAAATACATTTAGAAAATGATGCCAGCCTACAGTAGACATATGGTAGATGCTAGTTATCAACTATTTTGTGTGGAAAAGTTTTGAACTTTGGCAAATTTTTCAAAATTTTCACAAATAAACAAAGATTGTATGGACCAAAATTTTTTACTAACTTTAAGCACATTGGGGCAGATTTATCAAGGCAGTTGCGCCAGAATTCTGGCTCAAGTTGCGCCAAAAACAAGCTTTTTTACTATGTGTTTTAGGCGCTTTTGCGCCTCGTCCTACAAAGGGGCGTGGTTTATAAATGGGGGCATGGCTTAAATGCGCCAGAATTCTGGTGTAAAAGTAAGCCAACTTAAAGGGGTAAAAACTTAGTTTAAATTCTAACCTGCACCAGATTTATCAACACTGTGATAAATGTACGCATTGTAAGAGTCTGTCTAATTTACAATGTCTTAAAGTAAGAACTTTTGATAAATCTCCCCCAATGTGTCACAGAAATAATCTCTAAATCACTTGAAAAGTAAAGTGTCAAAAAGTTATTTTCACAAAAAGAAAACATGTCAATTCAGAAATAGGGCTGTCAGGGAGGGCAAAACTGTCTGCAGCGGTAATGGGTTAAACCTCTATTTCCTCATCCAGTGCCTGTGATTGCTTCCGTGTACTGGCTTGTGGTTTGAGTGTGTTCTCCTGGTTTCTGAGTTTGGCTAGATTTCATTATTTTTTCCGTTTTCATTTCAGTATGTTCCCTTTCTGGCTTGACTGACCATGTTTTGTCTTGATTTGTCCCTGTCCATTCCCTGTTCCTTTGTTTTCTTATTTACTTTAGGGCGAGGCAGGTGTGTGGGGTTGCTCTTTTCAGGGCCATTGCTATGCTTTAAGGGGGAAAGAAGTCCTGACGCAGATTACAGATAAAGCAAGTCCTTACATATAACATGAGATAGAGCTACTGGAAGCTGACAGTCCCTTTCTATTTGAGGATAGGGTCATATACTTTATATACAATGTACTGCTCATCCTGGCACATGTAAGAGAAGTGTAGAACATGTAGTACTGCACTGTACTATGAAGGTGTATAACCCAATCTGCATGTTTTTACTAAAACAGGGGTTTTACAGGTAAAATGTTCATGATAATTGTCTAGATCAGTGTATAGACCCTGTGGTTTAAACCCTACTAAAAAACGTGCCTCGGGCCCCTTGTATTTGAAAATACTGTACCCCGAGTCCATTTTAACTTGAGCGCTCAACATACCGAGTTAGCAGATATAAAATTTTCAGACATAGGCTGTGTCACTGTGCTGGAAGCACAGTAACAGTTTATAAGTCTGAAATAAGAGACGTCTACCCAGCTCAACCTATTCTCTTACAGAGGCCACTTTTTTCCCCATTTTAGGGAAGAAAAAGGTTTTTTTGATCCAATTTTTGACAAACCCTGGTCAGAAATCCCGCAACGTAACTTAATAACCAGAACTTTCAGGACTGTTAAAAAGGAACTTTGACATCTCCTGATATTTCTGTTTTAGTAAATACTTCTGTTATTTGTGAAGTGACAATTCTGAAGCATCTTTTCTTAAGCTTGGTTCCCATTTTTGGCGGAAGTTCCATTTCAAACCTTCATTATAGAGGTGAAAACGGAAACCCCAACAGTGCCCGACAGATCCTGTTGATTACAATGGGTCCATTGTGTTTTCAGCATGATGTCTATTGGTTAGACAGAGAAAAAACACCACAAAGGTATTTTCGCTCCCGGTGGACTACCATGAAAACCGCAGGGCAAAATTGTCCCCTATTCTACTTTGGGAAAAAAAAACAGGTCAGCTAATTGCGACCCAAACTCACACCCCACCACTAGGGGAACAATTAGATGATAAAAAAACTGCACATTAATTTAACCTGTTCACACCAGCAGCGAAAAGCCACTTTTAATGCTTTGGGGGGATTGCATAAATGCAAAAATACCAATAAACAAACCCTCCCTTACCCTCCCTTCATGAGACAGAGAAATTAGTGCAGCTGAGTGTGCTATTTTCATTGTCATTCCCAGGAACGGGAACCCCCAAAAACGGGGCCAAACCATTTTAGCCCCTGTTTTTTGCTTCCCTGCTTACCCCCTTTCATTTAAACTCCCCCCCCCTTTAAAACCCCCCCCCCCCCCCCAAAAAAGTTTTTTTTTAAAACTGACTATTAACACAAATTGGACAAAAGTCAGATTGGCAGGGCAAACCCAAGGGTTTTGTTTTAAAACCCCCTTTTGACAGATTCAGTAATTTCACCTTTAGAAGGGAAAAATAGAGTAAGGGTTTTTCTTCACAGGCATGTTGAGTCCTTGTTGGGATCCCTTTTTTGATGCATGTTTTTGGGTCCGTATTTCGGGAACCCCAAAATGACCTGGGGAAAAAGCAAACTAACAAAGTGCAGTGGGATTTAAATTTTCTTTTTAATGTAAAACCCAAACAAAGGGTTTCGGCGGTTTAAAGGGCGATGGTGTTTTAAAATGCGTCTTTGGATTGTCCAAAGAATTGACAAAAACAATTTTTTGATCTGTTTGTCGAAAACAAAAGCCCTATTTAAAACTATAGGGTGTGTTATTGCTACAACCAAAATGCATCCAAACACATACCTCCATGTAAACGGGTTCAAATATGGATCCAACACGCTGTGTAAACATACCCGAACTGCACATCATAAATGTGTAAGTTAAAATACTCCAGAACACAGGTTTTTACTAAAACAGATATCAGGAGTAAACCATAAGGGCAGGGCATAAGTTTGAGGGGAAAATTTTAACATATGTACAATAAGTCCCGACAACCTTCACCCAAAAAATTAAAAAAGGCCAATTAAAATGCACAAATTTCCCCTTTGAGAAAAAATACCACAACTTAGATTTATGAGATTAAGGGGCCCATGCAACCCGAGAAGGGAAAAAAAAAAATATTTCTTTTATAGGGCTAAAATAAAAATCTGATGAATCAGGGGTCTTATTAACCCTTTAGGAAAATTCTATAGTCCTCTCTTTGTAAAACTATTTTTTTTTGGTTTTGGGGCCAAAAACATTTTCACTTTATTCAATTATCAAAATTATTTTTCAAAAAAAAAAAAAGAAAATGGGCTGTGAAAATACTTAATCCCATCTCAAAATCTTGGAAATATTACAGAATGTTCAAGAACCTTTTTTTTGGACAGTTAATGATTCAGCAGCTCATATAAAGGTTAAAAAAAATGCTTCTGGCAAATTTTACCCCCGGGGCACGTATCCACGGGCCCTCGGGGCACTTCTGCAACAATATGCAAAGATCTGACACCAATATGGATATAATAAACACTCATGAGAGTTCTTTTCAGCCTGAACCTAGGAGAAACCGCTTCTTGAACGCTGCTTTAAGGGTGAAAGAGAAGGTTTTCAATTGGTATGTAGACTATTTTTACTTATACATATCACTTAAAGCCAATGAAAAGGATATAAGGGAATCCATAGATGTGGACTTGCCACAGAATGGCTGTAAAAGGCCGAGAGCTTTTACTCCAGGGGACAATGGCTTTTGTCTTCCAGGATTGGCAGTATTTGATTATAAATATGCAATCATCAAGCCAACTCTAGAGGTGGTGAGGAGTGTTTTTGATTACCATGCAGTGCAGTTAATGTGTGTCCAAGATTGTATCATGGTGCTTTAAAATCTTCACACCACTAGTTAGAGGTATTTCATAATATATGCCATAAATGTCTGATAGCTCAAAGTCCCAGCTCTGGAACCCACACCTACTAGTATGTAGGGGGAAGTTGCTTAGTAAAGGCAATCAGCAGATCCAAGTCGGTGGCATGGTGAAATTATTAGTATCCGTTCAGGGTCTGTACTATCTGTATTATACAAGATATGAACCCCTTCATTCGTTTTGTTCTCCCCGTCTTCCATGAGCCATAATTTATATATTTTTTGTCTACGTAGTTGAATGAGGACTTGTTTTTTTGAGGGACCTTATGTGCTTTTAAAAGGTGCCATTGACTATGTTATATAATGTACTGGGAGGCCCCCAAAAATTCTACCTTGGGTTGAATATGAAAAAAAACTTGGGGCCACATGTATGAACCTGTTTTGGTCTAAAACTCACTTTTTTGCCCATAGGTTACTGAAAACAGTTTCATACATGTGGCCCTTAATTTCACCATTTTTTCGGAGTATTTTTTCATGAGGTTCACTATTGGGTACAATTGCTTACAGTTACTAGTGCATCTAAAAAAATTAGAATATCATTGAAAATTAAAGGGGTTCTCCAGGACTATTTTTTATTTGTTATAGGGCTCACAAAAATGTATTATATTAAACCTTGCAATTCATACTGTAATGAGTCTATACAATATATGGGTTTCTCTATTTGACTTCAATTATTGATATCAATTATCTTTTCAGTAATATTCTAATTTGAGATGGACTAGTAGCTGTATTTTGCAGGTCAGTACGATTCTCGTGATGCCACATGTGTGTGAGTTTTCTTTATGTTCCAGTACTGAAAAAAATAAATGTAAACATTCTCTATTCTTTAAATTTGCACTGCAGCCCCATTTTCCACAACCAGTAACATTTTTGTTTTTAGATCTATGGACCTGAGTATGGGCTAATTTTTTTATGGGCTTAAGAGTAGTTTTTAATAGTACCAATTTGGGTTACATGTGACTCTGTAAACACTTATTTTTATTTGGATAGGAAATTACCACAAAACGCAGTTTAGAATTATTTTTCTTCTATGATGTTTACCGTAAAGGATACATTATATTTTCAAACTTTTTATACTTGTAGTCCCTCTAGGGTATTTCACCACTAGAGGGTGTGATTGCTTATACACATAATGAAACATGTAAAAAGAGTACGTAATGCTGGTATTACGGAAAACCTTCATTAGGTCCAGCTGTTTGCAAAGTTGCACCCTGTGATTTTTTGCAGTAGGGCTATACAATCAGGGAAACCTTAAAGAAGCATTTATGCTTTTAATAATACATGAAAAAAATTTTTGAGATTCTTAGTTCACAGTTTTGATCAAAAAAATCTTAGGCCACCCCGGTTTAAAAACGGGTTTTCAAGGGGGTGGTCAACTCTATCTTTACCTCTAAATAGGTCAAATTCGACTTTCATTGGGTCAACAGACCTTCATAACTAGAGAGAAAAATAAAAAAAAGCCAAAAAACCTTGCAAGCATCTGCACTGTATAGCAACCCGTGGAGGTGGGCGGGGTGCAAGAGACCAAAAGGGAGGCATCCTTTTTCCCCTCTATAAATTAAAAGCAATATACCAAAATAAAAAGTATAGTTCTGACAAAAAAAAATTTTCTGAAAACACAATGTGAACCGGGGTGCCAAGGCTTATGCGGGGGTGGCATAACATTTTTTGATCAAAACAGTGAACTAAAATCTCAAAGTTTTTTCATGTATTATAGATAGCAAAAGCTTCTTTAGGGTTTCCATGTATTGTATACCCTTTTTTGCAGTTTTGGTGTGCCATGGTTTGGAATGCGTGTATTGTGTGTGTATATATATATATAAAATTTATATATATATATAAATATATTTATATAAAATATATATATATATATATTTATAATATATGCAAAACCCCAAACGCCCCGTGAATCCCCCGGTTCACTTGTGTTTTTCAGAAAAGTTTTTTGTGGAACTATACGTTGTATTCGGCATATTCTTTTAAAATTTTAGAGGAGGGAAAGGCTGCCTCCATTTTTGGGCTCTTGCACCCCTGCCCCCCTCCCGGCTGTTTTATCAGTGCAGTATGTTGCAAAAGGTTTGGAAATTTTTTTTTTGGATTATGGGGGTCTTTGCCCAATAGAAGTCTGAATTGACTCTAGTGAGGGTAAAGATAAGGTGGACCACCCGCCTTGGATCCGTTTAAGCCGGGGATGGCATAAAACTGTTTTGATCAAAACATGTGAACTAAGGATCTCAAAGTTTTTTTCTTCTTGCAGTAGGAGGGCACCACCGTTCTTCATTCATTTAGACATTCTGTCGTCCAAAGCGTTAAACCCGCGGGGTCGGGGCATCACCGTTCGCTGCTGATAGTGGCAACAGGTGTCACATATAATTAACAACCAGCAGCTACCGTGTATGGAACAGGCTCAGCGACAGTAGTATGTACCCAAACGTTCATTGTCGATAAGGTGTAAATTAAGTAGTAAGATGCTTGTACAATGCAACTTGAAATCTTCATAGGTGTGAATCAGATCTAGGTGTTGTAATGAGATTTCATTGCTTTGTTTCAGGAAAGTATTACTTTTGGATTTTAGTTGGATTTCCTAATTGCAATTTCCTAATTGCTCATTTTTAATTTCTTTTTAACAGGCAGACTAACAGTTTATATATTAACCTTGGCAATTACTTGAGCTGTTCTTAAATAGAAGTGTTATTTCCGCCAGGGTTTATTCCTACTTCCACCAATTATTAACTAGATCTTGGAAGTTTTGTGTTTAGATGCCCAACTGTAAATGTGCTTTCACACAGTGAGTTTTTTTGGTGCTTTTTCTGCAGAAATGCACAGCATTAATTGCAGTGTATTTCTGCAAAAAAAAAGCATCCAAAAATGCACTTTTGATGTTTTTTTTCGCAGAAATACACAGCAATTAATATTGTGCATTTCTGGAAAAAAAATAATAAACGCTCCACGTGAAAGCACCCACAGGTCAGTTTCACATGTTGCAGTATTGCAACAATGCTACTAAGAAATACATGCATTTTTTGGCAAAAGCTGAAACACTCAGATGTTAGCTGGAACTCAATAGGCAAACATATGCTTCATTTAAGACATTGCTTCCTTCATTGTTGCATTTTTTGTGCACTTTGGGTGCAAATTTAGCATGCTCTAGTTGTAGTGTTGTAGTTGTAGTGTTTTTTCCCCCCACAGACCTCTATTGATTTTTGTTTCTGCACCAAAAAAGGCAGGTGCGCTGTTTTGTAGCTTTTTGCCACATCGAAAATCACATGAGGTATGATGAGCAAAAAAGCACCATGGAAAAATGTATGAAAGAGTACAGACTTTTTTCAAGTGAAATATAGGTGAGAAGGGGTCCTTATGTTGCTTTCACACAGTTTTATGAGGTGTTTATTTAGCTTAAAAATCATCTGAGTTTTAGTACTTGTGTTTGACAGAACTGGCCATGTTTGTAGGCCACCTTGCTCGCACCTGCCTTTTCAGCGTTGCCCATACATTTTCAATAGGATTAAGATCAGGGCTTTGTGATGGCCACTTCAAAACATTGACTGTGTTATCCTTAAGTCACTTTGTAACCAGTTTGGCAGTATGCTTTGGGTCATTGTTCATTTGGAAGACCCATTTCCGCCCAAGCTTCAACTTCCTGGCTGATGTCTTGAGATTTTGCTTCAGTATTGCCACATAATCTTCTTTCAATATATAGAGATTTGACAGCACACCAGCTTAGATGCAGTAAAATTTCCAAATGTATTCAACACGCTCCAGACAAGATATGTACAAGTAAAGTGACTCAACAGTTGAGCTCCATTTTCTCTGGGCCACGGCCCGTTTCCTCAAATCTACAAGCTCTTCTAACTGTGGCTTATTTTGAAAAAGGTCACACAGACCGAAACGTCATCATCTGTTGAGTCACTTTACTTGTACATATCTTGTCTGGAGCGTGTTGAATAAATTTGGAAATTTTGCTGCTTCTAAGCTGGTGTGCTGTCAAATCTCTATTTATTGCTTGACTTATTGACTAGCACCCATTGAACAGTCATTGTATTGCGAGTGCCAGCCATTCTTCTTTTGTACATAATCTTCTTTCCTCATGATGCCATCTATTTTGTGAAGTGTGCCAGTCTCTCCTGCAGCAAAACAACCCCACAACATGATGCTGTCACCCATGTGTTTCACAGTTGGGATGGTTTTCTTAGGCTTCCACGCTTCTTCCTTTTTCCTCCAAACATAACGATGGTCATTATGGACAATTTTAGTTTTGTCAGACCACGGAACATGTTTTCAAAAATGTAGTACAGCATATCTTCACAAAGATAAATGATTCACCAGCATAAAATACAGCTTCTTTATTACAGGTTTAAATGTCCATATACATTCACAGATACACAAACAGGTGCATGCACTAGGCTACGCTTTTCTAACCTTTGTAGGTTCTTTATCACAGCATTTTACTGAACACAACTGAGTCCTTAACATGTTCAGAACCATTCATTGGATACCTGACCAATTACATCAGTGTTTTCAGAACCTTATAAAATTAACTACTTATTGCGTTTTTTTGGTTATTTCACGTCCCCTAAAAATTTGAATAAATTTAATCAAAAAAATTGCATGCATTCTAAACTGCTACCAATAAAAATGCCCCTCACTCAAGTCCATAGATGTTAGTACAAAAAAGTTATGGATAGTAGAAAATGGAGAGGTAGCCCAAATTTCCAAAATAGAAAATGTTTGGAATTTTTTTTAAGGTACCAAAACATAACGGAAACCCTACATGTTTGGTATTGGTGCATGCGTTTCAACCTGTAGAATACAGATAATCCCGCAAACATGGCGCAAGTATGTCTTTTTTCACATTTTGCCACGCTTAGAAATTTTTTTGCGGTTTCCCAGTATATTCTATGGTAATATGAATAACACCATTGGAAAGTACTTGTCCTGCAAAATAAAAGCCCCCATATGTCTATGTAGGTGAAATAAAACAAAAAAGTTATGGCTCTGAGAAGGCCAGGAGGAAAAAACGAACATGAAAACAAAATAGGCCTTGGTGTTAAGAACCTGACTGAGTGGCAATATTGTAGTCACTGATCGCTTATTTCCTAGGACAGACCGTGCCTTAGTAGTTTACCAGAGCAGAGAGTGATCAGTCAAATTCAATAGTTCAAACATACAGTACAGCAGCACATAGCCAGCACTAAAACCCATACACAGAACTACTGGAACATTTGAACTGCATTACTGCTATGCTTTATATATGCACAAAATAAAGACTTTTACTGCACAGTCTGATAAAGTTGCAGATGCCCACCTACCATATAATATTGAAGGAAACGAGGCTCGGACGAGGACACTGAGGAGGAACTTTGACCTATTACTATGACAAACCGCACCACTTGATGGCAGCCTGCAAATGGCTATGTTTATTTTGTCAGTTTTCGGTTTGCATAATTTGGAGTGGTTAGAAACAAGAAAATGTGACTGCCATTATTTTCTTTATATATAGCATGTGATGTACTTGTTGCTTACTCAATTTATTGTAATATGAAAATACATTAACCCCTTAACTTCCAGGCCTGAAAAGTAGTTAATGACCAGAGCATTTTTTTAGTTTTTGCCTCTTTGCGTTTCAACAGTTGTAACTTTTTTATTTTTTCAATGACGCCGTTGGATGAGGCCTCGTTTTATTCGGGACAAGTTGTACTTTATCTGGGAATAGTTTAAAGGAGTTGTCTCCCTACAGAGTTTCATAGAATGCATGAATGAAATACTCTGTCACTTCCTGGTTCAGACTGACTGTAATTTGCATACAGCTCTGTGGTCTATTCAACTCTCTGTTTTCAGTTGCTAATTAGCTCAGAAGCTTCTGAAACTGCTTGCAGAAGGTTTTATCTGATCCCTCAAACAAAAGCCCTAATTACAGTTCTGTTTACTTTACATAAATCAAGCTTTTTACTGCCCAGCAGCACAGAGGCTGCCTGGACCTGTGTGATGACTTCACTCACTGCTATCTCATAGAACAAACAGCAGGGGGGAGAGATATACACAGGTTGGTTACTGAGGGAACTGAAACAGCCAGGGAGGTAATAAATTCACTTGTAGTTCCTTAACAAAAACAGATGAACAAAGCAATATATTTGGAAAATTTCTTTATTTTGTGTTCCCTACAATTTGAAAGCTATTCTTTGTAGCGAGACAACCCCTTTAAGTTCACTTATAAATAATTGCAGAATTTTTTTTACTTTTTTGGGTTTTTTTTACATTTTTATTTACACCATTCACATTTCACTCTTAATAACTTGTTAGATTAATTCTACAGGTTATTACGGTTGTGTGGATACCTAATATGTGTAGGGTTTTTTTTGTGTTTAACTTATGCACAATTATTTTTTTTTAAATATTTATTTTTATTTTATTATTTATTTTGTATTCATTTTTTTTTACACTTTTTATGTTTTTTAAATCCCCTGAAGGGAGAACTGTTACTTTTTTTTTTTTTTTTTTAAACACCTAGTAATGTATTAGCATATTCATATATGCTAATAAATTCTAATCTGTGTCACTTTGACACAAGTGGGTATGAGGAGGGGAACATCTCTCCTTATGGAGAGCACCAGTTAAGGTGTGTAGTGTTTTGTTTTGCCTTTTAGCCCACTACTCAGCATCTGCATATCACAAGGCATTATGGGAAAGGAGCTGGAAAGCTCACTGCGCCCTCTATAGGTTGTAACAAATCCTCAATTTACTTCTTATTCCTTTTTGCTTCTCAAAGATTCAGTGAATCAGAAGTAAATTGAGGATTTGTTACAACCTATAGAGGGCGCAGTGAGCTTTCCAGCTCCTTTCCCATAATGCCTTGTGATATCACTTTGACACAGGCAGTGATCAGGAAAGCACACAGTGTGTCCTGGTCACTGGCTTCATACACAGACAGCTCTCTGGCTACTCTAGGTCCCCAGAGCTGACTGTGCAGCCGTTTCCCGGGCTCTGTCGGGTGTCCGGGTGTTCTGATCACCCGACAGAGCAGGGGAACCCTTTGATTGCGCTGCGGTAACGCAATCAAAGGGTTAAAGCACCGGGTTGCAGAGGTTTCCTCCGCACCCCGGTGCTCGCAGGGGATGCTCTAGGATCAGGGCTGTGTATCACAGCCCCGATCCCAGCGAAGCTGCGGCCCTGGGTTCAGGGCTGTGTATCACAGCCCCGATCCCAGCGAAGCTGCGGCCCTGGGCGCCGCAAACCCCGAAGTCTGCAGCGACGCCAAAAGACGGTGGGCAGTCGTTAAGGGGTTAAAGGAGTTTTCTCACTACAAGGATTGCATTTTATGTTAAAGATCTTGCAAAAACAAGTCATTTTGCAATATGTGTCCATTAACAGTTTCCTACCTATTCTGAGATTTCCCCTCTTGTATGGGCTGCCTCAGCTCATGTGGTCGCTATAGCTACTGACTTGTTTGATCTCTCCTGATAGGCTGCCAGTGTTGGTCGCTATAGCTACAGCCTAGTAGAAGCCAATAAACACGCCCCTGAATTCAAAGTGAAACCAAGAAAACAGGACTGTGGTAACATGAATTAATGTATTGAGACAACCCCATTAATGACTCATGCATCTGTACAGGACAAATGTATTGCGTTATTCGTTTCTATGGTAGCTTTAATAAAACATTAAAAAAAATGTATTATATATGCACCAATTTAGAGGTTACTTATATCTTAGATTTTAAAAGTTTGGATGACTTCACCTTTGCACTGAAAATTAGGGGAGCAGATCTTGGAAACACATGAGAATTAAGAAAAAAAGGGGAAATTAAAGTTTAAGCATTCTAAAATGTATCAGGCAGTGATCCAGAAGATTAATGTAGACAGAGTCAGGGTCATAAGATTTGTCATCTCTTTCAAATAGTTTATGCTATACAGCCTTAATCCGTTTCATTTTCAATAGCTATCAGGTTGCAAATTTGAACTGTTTCTTTTGCCAGGATATGTACTTTCGGAGGAGTGACAACGCTAATATCAATGTTGAATATCATGGGGCAGTTACAACTGAAACTTCCTTTATACCCAAACAAGTACAAGTACTAAGCTAGAACCTCAGGGCTCTCCTGCTATATTGCTTATTGTTATTGCACACTTCCAAGGGGTTCTTTCAAATAGATGGCCTATTTTGAAAAGCCATCAACAGATTGTGGGGTCCTTTACTTCCCTAACCCCTTCACATGGAACACATTCAAATGCCTAAGATGTTAATATTCCTTTAAGTACACAACTAGGCCATGTCCCTAAGAGGGTTACTAATTACATTCTGGTACTTGTAATCTCCTCCTGGACATAGCTGTGTTTTGTACTGAAAAGGGTATTCCCATTTCAGATATTTATGGCATATTTACAGAAACATGGCACAATTGAAGATGAGGGTAAGAGGACCTTCAGTAAAATTTGCAGTACTAAAGAACAGCAAATTTATTAAGAGATACACCACTCCTAATAAATGTATCGAATATGTGCCTGTTTGTGCGCCACAAATCTAGCATTGATTTTCCACTATAAGGCTATGTTCACATGGTGTATTTGCAGGGCGTAATCACGCCCCGCAATTACGCCGTGGGCGGCGGGGCGGGGGACTGAGCAGGGGGCCGGCACTTCGCTGGCCCATAGATTTGAATTGCTAGCGGCACGTATTTGCGGCTAGTAATTCACATGTCAATTATCTCCCCGCCCGGCGGCTTCGCCGAGCGGAGAGAGGAGACGTAATCCATAGTTCTCTATGAGAACTGTGAATTACTGCAATGAATGGGCAGTTTTCGGCCCGTAATAGGCGCACTCCGGCGCGTAATTACGGACCGAAATACGGCCCATTTTAAGCCGTGTGAACATGGCCTAAGGCTGGATTCACACCTCTTTATTCCCTACATTGAGGGTTTCTGTCTAGATACTGTGGGAAAAAAGTACCCAGAAGGATACCATTATGTAGCCGTATCCAGTCCATGGCCATCAATAAAGCAGATGCCTTATTTGGACTATGCTTTATTTAACCTTTTTATGTACCATGACGTTTCTGTACGTCATGGTGAAATGCTTTTTAATGCACCATGACATCATGAGGATCGTGTGGGTACAGGAGCGGTGCCTGCACGATTGCTGCGGGAGCCCGGCAGTGATTGACAGCCGGGCTTATGCACTTACCATCAGGAGTGGAGAGAACTCCGTTCCCGGTGGTTTAACTCCTTAGTTGCCGGGAACTGCAATCACAGCAGCTAAGGAGTATGAAAGAGGGGAAAGCTCCCTCTGTCCTCCATCAGAACACCAGCCACGAAATGGCAGTGTTCCGGTGGTTGCCATGGCAACTCGGGGGTCAGACAATAACCTCGGTTGTCAGTGACATCATCCAGCCAGGCTCTGCCCGGGGGCGGAGTTTGACAGGATGATTGACAGTTGGTATAATGCAGCCATGCTGCAATTAATTACACCTGAGTTATACCAGCAATCTAATAATCGCTGAGTATAGTCCCAGAGTGGGACAAGTGAAAAAATATATTAAAAGTAAAAAATTCTAAATAAAAAAGTGCATGTATTTGGTATCGCCGTGTGTGTAATGACCTATCCTGTAACTCTGTCATGTTACTTTACCCATCCGGTGAATGCCATAAAAAAATTGCAATTTTTGCTGATCCTGCATAAAACGGAATAAAGAGAGATCAAAAAGTCACATAAATACTAAAGTGGTACCAATGAAAATGGCAGTTTGTCACGCAAATAAAAATACCTTACTAAGTTATGGCTATCAGAAGAGAGTGATACATAAATATTGTTTAACACAATAAAAATGTTTGATTTTTAAACTGCTACAACATTAAAAAAAATATAAGTTGAGTATCATGCTGTTATAACACCTTTACTGAAAAAGCCCTCTCTGGACCCTTCTTGCGCTGCCAACTACCGACCAGTCTCTAACCTGCCCTTCATCTCCAAACTCCTGGAACGCTTGGTCTACTCTCGCCTGATCCGCTATCTCTCCGCTAACTCTCTTCTCGACCCTCTGCAATCCGGTTTCCGCACCCTACACTCCACAGAAACTGCTCTTGCTAAAGTCTCTAATGACCTCTACACTGTTAAATCTCAGGGTAACTACTCATTGTTGCTTCTTCTGGATCTCTCTGCAGCATTTGACACTGTTGATCACCACCTCCTCCTCAACATGCTCAGCACCATTGGCATCCAGGACACCGCTCTCTCTTGGTTCTCTTCCTACCTTTCTGATCGCTCCTTCAGTGTCTCATTTTCCGATTCTACCTCCTCTTCCTCTTGCTGTTGGGGTTCCACAGGGACCCGTTCTTGGTCCTCTCCTCTTTTCACTCTACACAGCCCCCATTGGACAAACAATCAGCCGATTTGGCTTCCAATACCATCTCTATGCTGATGACACTCAACTATACACTTCCTCCCGAGACATCACTCCTGCCCTGCTACAAAACACCAGTGACTGTCTGTCCGTTGTCTCTGACATCATGTCCTCTCTCTATCTTAAACTAAATCTCCCTAAAACGGAACTTCTAGTCATCCCACCATCTACTAACCGACCTCACCCTGCTATTTCTCTCTCCGTGTGTGGCACCACCATAACTCCTAGGCAGCAGGCCCACTGCCTTGGGGTTATACTAGATTCTGATCTGTCCTTCACCCCATATATCCAATCCCTTGCCCGCTCCTGTCACCTGCACCTCAAGAACATCTCCAGAATCCGTCCGTTTCCTATTGTGGAAACAACTCAAACTCTCATTGTTGCTCTTATTCATTCTCGTCTTGACTACTGTAACTCCCTACTTGTTGGTCTTCCTCTGTGCAAACTCTCCCCTCTTCAATCTGTCCTGAATGCAGCAGCCAGGCATGTCTTTCTTTCCAGCTGCTATACTGATGCCTCTACCCTGTGTCAGTCACTGCACTGGCTGCCTATTCAGTACAGAATACAACATAAACTCATCACTCTCACACATAAGGCTCTCCACAGTGCTGAACCCCCATACATCTTCTCCCTCATCTGTCTACCACCCTACCCGCTCTCTCCACTCTGCTACTGATCTAAGACTACACACCTCACTTATTTGAACCTCCCATGCCAGTCTCCAAGATTTCACATGTGCTGCACCAGTTCTCTGGAACAGGCTACCCCATGTGATCAGGCACACTCACAACCCTCGCAGTTTTAAGTGCGCTCTGAAAACTCATCTTCTTAGACAAGCCTATCAAGATCCCTAATTGTTAACCCCCCAAATTCTGTCACACATTCGTCACTTCCTGCACTTTGGCACCCGCAGGCACTTATCTGTATATAGATGTATGGTTGGGATGGCAGGTTCATCCACTTTTTATGTATAATACCCCATATTTATGTAACATGGCTGGTCCATTGTAAACCAAGCACTTGTCCCCCTTTGTTTCACCCATACACTTTAAGGCCATGTTCACACGGCTTAAAATGGGCCGTATTTCGGTCCGTAATTACGCACCGAAGTGCGCAAATTACGGGCTGAAAACAGCCCATTCATTACGGTAATTCACAGTTCTCATAGAGAACTATGGATTACGTCTCCTCTCACCGCTCAGCGAATCCGCCGGGCGGGGAGATAATTGACAGATCACTTTCTAGCGGCGTACACGCGCCGCTAGTAATGATTGTCTATGGGCCGGCGAAGTGCCGGCCCCCCGCCCCCGGCCACACGGCGTAATTGCGGGACGTAATTACGTCCCGCAGTTAAGCCGTGTGAACCTAGCCTAATAGATTGTAAGCTCGTGTGAGCAGGGCCCGCACACCTCGTATCTCATTTGTCAGTAGCTTTTTTATAATGTAATGTCTGGTTTGTCTGTGCTTATTCCCTCTATATTGTAAACTGCTGCAGAATATGTTGACGCTATATAAATAAAGATTATTATTATTATCGCCACAATCATATCATCCAGCAGAGTAAAACTAAGTTGTCATGTGTACTGCACGGTGAGCGTTGTAAACTCTACAAGGATTGCTTTATTTTCTTCACCCTGCCTTCCAAAGGATTCAAAGGCGATCAGAAAGTCATGTGTTCCCCGAAAATGATAACAATAAAAACGTCAACTCAACCCGGGAAAAACCAAGCCCCTACACATCTCTTTACACAGAAAAATAAAAAAAGTTACGGCTCTCAGACTATGGCAATACAAAATATGAATTGCACAATATAACCCTCCATGAGGTCCTTAAGGTGTATTGAATCTAAAATGGGGTGACTTCTGGAAGATTTCACCTGTTCTGGTACTTTGGGGGCTTTGCAAATGCAACATGGCACCACCAAAATCTGCGTTCCAAAAGCAAAATAGCGTTCCCTCCCTTATACCCCCTGTTCTGTGCCCGAACAGAAGTTTACATCCACATATAGTGTATAGCCGAACTTGGAAGAAATAGTGAAATACATTTTGTGGTGCTTTTTTCCAAGATTCCTTGTAAAAAATTAAACATTTTCAGCTGAAACGGCAGATTATTAGAAAAAAATAAAATCTGTTATTTTCACTGCCTAATGTTAAAAACTTTTGTCTAACACCTGTGGAGTTAGGCTATGTTCAGACGGCTTAATTGCGGGACGTAATTACGCCCCGCAATTACGCCGTGTAGACGGGAGCGGGGGAGTAAGCAGGGGGCCGGCACTTCGCCGGCCCATAGAATATCACTGCTAGCGGCAGAACTGTGAATTACCGTAATGAATGGGCCGTTTTCGGCCCGTAATTGGCGCACTTCGGCGCGTAATTACGGACCGAAATACGGCCCATTATAAGCCGTGTGAACATGCCTTTAATATACTCACTACACCCCTGGATATATTCCTTAAGGGGTATAATTTTCCAAATTAGGTCTTTTTAGGAGAGTTTATTAAGTTTTAGCACCTTGAGTGTCTGCAAACCTGGAATGGTTCCTAAAATATATCCTAATGAAAATGAGAACCCAAAATCCAGTAGGTGCTCCTCCTATTCTGAGTCAAATAGCGCACTAGAGCCACGTATGGGATATCCCTAAAAACGTCAGAAACTGGGGAATCAATAATGAGTTGCACTGCCCTGTTATCATGTACCGTGTTCCAGTGAATAATGATTGCAAGAAAAGTGAAATTTTACTTCTTTGCTCTAATTTCTGTGAAACACCTAAAGCAAGGGTGGGCATTTAATTTTCCCATGGGGCCGCATAAGAAAGTGCGATGGTTTTGGGGGGCCGGACTAATAAAAACATAGGGTGAACGGGGAAAAATTCGTTTTTGGGGGATTATCTTTGTGGAAACTTACTGGGGGATGTATCTATATACCTGCATATATACTGATGGTACACAGTAAGGCAGGTATATTCAGCTCTCCTCAGTAAGGTAGGTATGTAGATGTACGTCCCCTCAGTTTGGCAGGTATATGCAGCTCCCCTCAGTCAAGTATATAGATATAGGTACCCGCAGGCAGGCAGGTATATAGATGGGTACGGCTCCCCTCGGGCAGGAATCTAGATGGGTACGGCTCCCCTCGGGCAGGAATCTAGATGGGTACGGCTCCCCTCGGGCAGGAATCTAGATGGGTACGGCTCCCCTCAGGCAGGTATATAGATAGGTACGGCTCCCCTCAGGCAGGTATATAGATAGGTACGGCTCCCCTCAGGCAGGTATATAGATAGGTACGGCTCCCCTCAGGCAGGTATATAGATAGGTACGGCTCCCCTCAGGCAGGTATATAGATAGGTACGGCTCCCCTCAGGCAGGTATATAGATAGCTAGGTGTGTCCCCAGGCAGGTATATAGTTTTATGGCCAAAATTAAAAATAACAAACACTAATACTCACCTTGGCTTACCTGCTTCCCGGCCGAGCGCGCTCATCTTCTATCCGAGGAGCTTCCCGGGCTGGTGGCGTGATGACGTCATGCCGCAGGCGCCGGGACGCTCCTCAGTCAGCTCCTGGGCCCGCACAGAGTTATTACTCTGTGTGCGCCGTGGAGAGGCAGCGGCGCGGTGAGCGGAGTTCATCGCGTCGCTGCCTAATTCACCAGTAATAGTAGCGCTGACGGCCCGCGGCGGCCTCTCAGAAATACCCGGCCGCGGTGGGCTGTCAGCGGTACTATTAGCAGACGGGGGCATCGTACGCCGCGGGCCGCATCCGACGAGCTGGAGTGCCGGATGCAGCCCGCGGGCCGTACTTTGCCCAGGTCTGACCTAAAGGGTGAATAAACTGTGTTGTTTTGAAAGCCCAATCTGAAAAAGAAAAAGGGTGGTGTACGTGTTTTACTTTTTTTTATTTTTTTATTTTTTTTGCCCCATCTTCAGATCACTGTTACAATGCATAGCAGTACTGTTATGCATTGTAACTGCTAATCACTATGCCAAGGCGGGCATAGTGATATCACAGGCAGCCTGGAAGTAGACATCTCTTCATCTGCAGCTAAAGGGCTAATCACTGCAGCCGAAGCTCACTCTCGCCACAGGTGATGCGGCCAGCTGTAATATACAGCTGGTCCCATGTTGCGATCATGCGGGCCCTGCTTGAGAGCCCGCACGATGTCCAGGACGTACCAGTATGTCCATTTGTGGGAAGTCACTCCCAGCCAGAACGTACAGGTACATCCTATGTTGGGAAGGGGATAAATTAATCCAAGGGCAGGGACAGGTACCCCTTAAAAAAAAAAAATTGCAGAATATCTCACATAACAGCTGCAAAAGATGCACCATTCTCTATCAGCTGAGTGCAGGAGCGTGGTCACATATTGTATTTTTTTACAGTGAATTTTAAAGATATTAGACATGGGGAAACGAATTCATAATCGACAATAGCTCCAACAGAAACATTCTCAAATGGGTCTCCTCATGTACTTGTGTCGGCTGGCTTCAATACTTCAAGATATTGGTTATCATTATTCTTCAGATGTTTATATCTGACTCGCATTAGTCCCCATTAGTTTGGATTTTGATCACAGCACCTTCATGCCAGCTACAACAGCAGAGAGCCCAATGAGGTGAGAGAGGCTTGCAGTCATTTGTGCCATAGACAGGGACTGCATTTCTTCCTGAGGTAGGCGGGCCTTTGTCTGGGTCCAGGTGGTGGGCGGAACTTGACTAGGTCCTGGTAGTGGGTGGAACATGCTTGACTCCCAATGATGGGTGGAGTTTACATGGCTCCCAATGGTGGGCGGGGCTTGATTTTCTAGGTATAATAGGCAGGGCTTACATAGCTCCCTGTGGTGGGCGGGACTTACATAGCTCCCTGAGACCCCATGCCTGTACTGGTGAGCTGTCGGCCTCCGTCTTCTCCTGCTGCTGGAGGGCTAAACCTGAAAAGGACGTCACTCCATCTAGTGCTGCTGTCAGTATAAGGAGCACAGTGCCTGTATATTAAATACACACTTGTGGAGCATCTTCAACTGCTCCACTCTTGAAAGAAGTCTGCAGCCAATTCTCCTTTAATCAGCTGAGCAGCAGCGAGTGCGGCTGAAAGGGGATTACCAGTCAGCTAAGTTTTATGCCCTTTCATCTGAATAAAGGAGAGATGACGGCAGGCTTGCCTTTACAGAGGAGCGGCTTACATGAAGGACAGTCTAGCCGAGCATATACATGACAGGGTCGACTTTTAGAAATGTCTCAAATCTTGAGATAACTCACTTTCTCACGATGCTATGCATCGTGGGAAAGTGACGTAAAGAAAGCAGAGAACTTGGAGGTGACTTCGAGCTGAAGTCGGCCTATTAACATAAAGGTCACTTGACCAAAACAGGCTTTTTTCTATGCTTTAGGTTGAACATTTTTAATGACATTTATCTAAAAAAATGCTTTTTTTCACATTTGCTTTTAAAAGCAAATCTAACAATTTTAGTGATAGGTACTCTTTAACATTGAAGGGAATAATGATAATTAATTTCAAGCCAACCAGGGATCCCCTGTTCATCATGTTATGTCTAATCCTACCTTTTAACCTATGAAAGCAAGATTACCTGCCCTAGAGGCATTCCATAATACCATGGAAAGGGACTTCATGGAATTACATAAAAAAATAAAAGCATAAAAATAATTTAAAAAAAAAAAACTAATTTGACACAATATGAAGAAATAGCAGAGAACTAAAAAATAACAAAAATTTGGTAATCAAGAAGGAAGATAAAGAGGAGGGGGGAGGCACTGTAGTTATGGATGCAGCCTTATATGTAAAACAACAAAGCCATTTTCGATGACAATGCTATGTACCGCAAACTAAGTGAGGATCCTACTAAAATGTGTAAAAACAGTTTAGAGAAACTGCTTGATTATGTGTTTATATCACGTCCAATGTCACAATGTATAGGCTGTGAGCAAGAGCCGCATAGGCTCAAAACGCGTCAGACAAAGTGACAACTTTTATACTACGTTTTATGTCCCTTCATTGGACTTTAACCTCTGTGACAGGTTCCCTTTAAGGATTTCAGATAAAACCATGGACAGTTTTGATTTCTTTCTATAGCTATGTTTTAGAGAGGGATGATCATAACCTTTTTTTCTCTAAAAATCTAATTTCATAAATTTTCTTGCCCTGAAAAGGGTATTGCCCTTTCAATTTTTGAGGACTGTTCTCCTGGCCACAATTGCAATAATTTGTTTCTGGCATGTCTTGCTCTTCTCTCAAAAGCATGTGTTGATCTCAATAATGATTCTTCTGCAGATGATACTGTTACTAGCAGAAATGCTATGGAGATATCAGGTAGAGTAGAAGCGAATCTAAAGTTGTCAACCAGAAGAAGAATTGCTAGATCTCTTACAGATGAAGATGTTTGGATAACTTCTTGTAGGGTAGATCTGATACCCAGATCTTAACAACTGACCACGAACAGCAGAATTTTTGCAGTTTAGTTGTTTCTTTGAAGAGTGTATCATCAGATTCTGTTGACATTGTTACTTGCTGAAGACTTTGTACAATTGTATTTATACCACGAAAGTTTTTATGCCGCTGCTTTATAGCTTTATACAAACAACTGTAAAAGACGGTTGTTTTAAATGTTTCTTCTGGGTCTTGTAGCCTTTCATCCAAACACAGCTCATCAAAGTGTTGCTTGACATTCTTCACACTCTTATCTTCAAATTTGGCTTGGATGCCCCAGTTTTCTACAAGTCTTACTTTTGTACTTTTTCCCTCCTCACAATTATTTTGTAAGTTGCTATGGTAGCATTGTATATCTGTTTGGTTGCACTAGAGAAATCCAAGTCTTTTGTGTCAAGGACAGTCAGGGCACACACAGAGACACAGACGAGTGAGGCACTGACACTGGTCTCAACCTCTGTCCCTGCCTTTTGGGGACCCCGACTCCTTACCAGGTCGGCCCCAACCAGAAGACTGATGACTGCTCTCAGTAAGTGAAACACAGACGAAGACAAACAATCACGGAACAAACGAGAAGTCGGTCAGGTCAGTAACAAACGGGTAGCGCAGTACAAAAAACGTGAGACAAAAGAATAACCAGGAACCAGGCAAGAGTCAGAGAGCACAGAAAGTCAAATGACAATACAGGCGAACTATAGGGAAAGGAAACCATATAGCAGGCAAAGAAGACAGGAAGCAGAGACCATAAATATGGAAGGGGAGGAAGAAGAGCAGAAGTGATAGGAAGAAGGAACTGTCAATCACTAAGAGAACCAGTTAACCCCAAAAGTGCTGTAAGGTTTCTAGCCACGGGAATTGTCCAGAAATCAATTACACATACAAAGTTTGCAACCATAGTTCACACTAGGAGAAAATGTAATGGCCGAAGCCGCAGTTATGGCTGCAGCGGCCGTGGCCGGCGATCAGAACCCGATGCAGAGGGTCTGCCTGGCGTGAATGTGACATTTTGACTGCAGAATGTTAGAAAATAATTAAACATTTTCTAAAATTTTGGCCTGCAAGACAATAATGAAAATAAACTAAAAAAATTTCACTTTTCACTTCAGTGCACTGTCCTCATATTTCTCTTGGCTAGGTTGAAACAATAATAATTTTAGTTAAAGCCTGTAAAACATCCTTAAACTTGGCAGTACAGAGTCGTATCAAGACGCCATCCTTGTTGGTAAAAGTTGTTTAAAAGTTAAGGAGGATTCTGAGGTAAAGGATGCTAAAAATTTCGATCTCTTCACACTGTCGCCAAAGAAATTGTATAAAGACTGGTTGGAAATTTATATCTGATACCACATCTTGCAAAACTAAATTAAGGTTATGGGAAGTACAATGTATGTAACAAGTATTCTTTTCTTTGTTGATAATGATGCCTCTACCCTGTGTCAGTCACTGCACTGGTTGCCCATCCAGTACAGGATACAGTATAAACTCAGCACTCTAACCCATAAAGCTCTCCACAGCGCTGCTCCTCCCTCGTCTCTGTCTACCGCCCTACCCGTGCTCTCCGCTCTGCTGATGATATCAGACTACATTCCTCAATCATCCGAACCTCCCATGCCCGCCTACAAGATTTCACACGTGCGGCACCAATTCTCGAATATGCTACCGCGGGCGATCAGGCACATTCACAACCCTCACAGTTTTAAGAGGGCCCTGAAAATACATCTTCTCGGTCTGGCCCACCAAGATCCCTAACTGCTATCACACACATTTGTCACTCCTACACTAGGGCACTCACAGGCACTTATCTGTATATAGATGTACAGTCTGGGTGGCAGGTTCATCCATTTTTCATGTAAACCACCCCTATTTATGAAACATGGCTGGACCATTGTAAACTTGGCACTCCTTACCGTATGTTTCACCCATACACCCTAATAGATTGTAAGCTCTCACGAGCAGGGCCCTCACACCTTGTGTCTCATTTGTAAGTACTTTTAATGTGTAATGACTGTATGTTTACCCTTGAATTTGTAAAGTGCTGCGGAATATGTTGGCGCTATAGAAATAAAGATTATTATTATTATTATAATGTGGGCTTGAATGCCTGTGTAAATGCCACTAATTGTGCCAGGTCTATCATAGACAAAGCATTTTGTAGGTCAAGGCCTCACGTCTCTATTCTTTCCATGATAGTATGTTCAAGGCGAGCAGCTGATTAATCCTTAACACACTAAAAACGGCTTACTCCAGGTTAATAGTACGAGCCCTGAAGTTCTTGTCGCTCTTAAAAATAACTTTGCTAAACACTTGACTCAGTTATTTAACTTTGCCCAACCTTGGGCTGTATTCATTATGATTGAATAAAACTGTGACATTTGTATTTCAGTCATGATCTCTTCCACTTTGCTTGTAAAAATACTTTTTGGTTAATATTTTAATATTTGTTCACTCGGATATTTTACTGTTCCTTCTGGTCTCTGAAACTGGTCTTTTAGTAGCCGATCATACTCCGCTAATAATTCAACAATAGTGAGAACATTTCCATTGTTTGCTTACCCTATGACCAAGAAAAGCAAGATTTGCCAAAGCCATTGTAAGTGTAACATTAACAATCTTATGTAAAGCTTGCCTCCTAAACATACCGTCTCTTCTTATCTTTTTTTTCTCATTTTCCTCATCTATAGTTTTATGACATCTCCATTGATCATATACAATACATGCCTCCTTGTGGGGTTGACTGCTTCATATATTGGGATTTTTGCTGACAACTTTTGCCACTTTGGATACCTTTTGCCCATGCTGGTTTAAAACCTGCTTCTTGCCATTTCCAACTGGCATAGTTCACAATAGGCAGCATTAAATTCTTGTTTGTCTGTTGGGACATGATGGAAAATACAAGAGAAGAAGAATACTTACCTCCTGGACACTAGTTCTGTCACTGCTGTGCTTGTGCTACAGCCTTCATCAAGACTTGGTACCCTGTCTTGCATTAAACTCTGTACATTACCAGAAATCACTTTTACATTTTCTATGGATGAGTCTTGTTTGACTGTACTTTGAGGGGCGGCTGCTGATATACTTCATCCAGAGGTGTTTTAAAGAAGCTGCTTATTTTAGGAAGTTTGGCAAATTTCTCTTCGTCCCTTTTCTTTTTGCGCTTTTGAGCACCAATTAGATGATGGTAAGAAATCAGTGATTGGCCATAGGCTATATACGACTGCCCTCTGGAGGAGAGGATCAACTTGAAGTTGCATTTTGCACTTTCATCCACTTGAGAAGCATTCCCGCAGCGACTTCTACCGATCGTAAACATCATGTTCTGAAAAAAAAGAAAAAATTAGTCTTGTGCTTGTAGGAAAAAGTTAATGTTAATAAAATGTTTCCTTTTTACTAACAGTATAAGGGTGGTAAATGGTTGTTAGATTAAAAGAGTTCATTTAAAAAAAACTTATCGAGTCCATCCCATTCTGGGTACAGCAACGGGCATATGGCCTCCCACTCCGGTTCTGCCCCTTTAATTCTCTGGGCATTGTGAGTACTATCTCTCCATAATTTGGTGTATTCATATCTATCTTCATATCTGGTGTTTCTTCATGTCCGTTTGACCCTATTTTTTGTACATTCCCTGATGAAACTGCACCATTAAATTCTAGGAACAAAACCTTCAATAGATGAAATAAAAATACATCACAGATGGAAATACACTAGAGATAAACTAAACATGGTAGTCAAAGATTAACAAGTAAAAAGATAAACACAGCCATTTAAGCATATGGATCATTCAAAAAAAAGGAAGGGAAACCTGATAATTAACAGTATATACACATTTAATTATCTGCTAGAATAACAATATCAAGTTATGAAGCATTTAGATAAAACAGCTAAAATTCAGCTGTTCATTCAATCCATTGGGGAACACAGTATCCAGCCTAAAAATCCATTTGGCCTCAATCTGTAATATCCTTTTATCAATGTTACCCCCACTTGATGAAATCCGAAAACACTCCAGAGCTTCAAACTGGAGAGAAGTGCTGTTTTCGCCATGTACTTGATTAAAATGTCTTCCTAAAGGAGTGTCTCTTTTATTCCTGATATCTCCGATATGCTCCAAAATACGCTGTTTCCATGGTCTCACCTTCTTGCCTATATACAGGCAGTCCCCTACTTAGACAGTTCCGACTTAAATCTGTCCCCTAGTTACAAACGGAGACTTAGGGGGAATGCTGGTACTTGTAGTTCCATGTTCCACAGCAGAAAGTAGCTGTAGAACGACAAGTTCCAGTATGCCACAGCAGCACATGAGGTGAAATCTTCTTAACAGGGGCACAGACAGCAAAACAAAAGTAAAAACCCTTCCCTGCACTATCCAAAGCTATAAAAAAACCTTTGTTCTGGAGTTACATTCAATAAATATATCTGTTCCGACTTGCATACAAATTCAACTTAAGAACAAACCTACTGTCCCTATCCCGTTTGTAACCCGGGAACTGCCTGTACTCCAAATGACATGAGCATGTGGCTTTATATATGACATGGGAAGAGCTACAGTTGATGTAGTCCCTGATCTCATATTTGCGGCCAGTACGTTAGCTGAATACATATTTGGTCTGTTTGACCCACCCACAAGCCTTACAGTGTCCACATTTTGAAGCAACCTTTTGGTTGTCTGCCTAACCAGGAATCACTCGATATTATTGGATTGAGATGACTGTGTGAGTCTGTCACCCAAGCTTCTTCCTCTCCTATATGTCACTTGAGCACATTCAGGTAGGACATCAGTCAAGTTCTGTAGTTAATGAGGTCCGTATTTTGTGTCCTGGTATGAGGAGGTGTGTAAATATTATGGTTCACAGTTATACAGTATATCGGGAAATTAAGAGTATCTGGCTTTCGGGGAGTGTAATAACTATGGGCAGAAGAGATTCGATACCTAGTCCTGCGCATGCATCCTTAGGATATCCCAGTGTTTATTAAGGATATCCCTAATCGATGCATGAGCTCTATCAAATGTGGAAATCAACCTCACTTGAGAGCTATCAGATTATTTTCTCCTTGGGACCAGAAGTTGTGAACGATTCTGAGATAAGGCCAACTTATATGCCTGTTTGATGGTTCTACTAGGGTATCCTCTGTCTCTAGATCTTTGTTCCAAATCTGTCGCTTTAATATGAAATTCAGCCAGGTCAGAACAGTTTCTCCTAAGTCTCAGAAATTGGCCCTTGGGGATGCCCCTACGTAGAGGAAGTGGGTGGCAACTCCTCCAACTGAGCAGACTGTATGTTGCAGTTGGTTTACGGTACACCGTTGTAGATAATTTTCAGAGTCATTTCTTTTAATTTCCCCATCCAGGAATGGTAAAGATTGATTATTCCATTCTGAAGGGAATCTTAAACCAATGTTATTCTGGTTTATAGTAGACACCATATTTTCAAAAGACCCCCTTGGGCCCATCCATAGCACAAAAATATCATCTATGTAACGGACCCAGAAATTATATTTTCATCTCCAAAAACAACCGTAGCCTCCCACCAGCCCAGGAGTAAATTCGCATAGGTTGGCACGCAAGGACTACCCATTGCGGTGCCCCTGAGCTGTTGGTAGATGCGGCCATTGAATAGGAAATAATTTCTGCACCATTGCATGCAAATGCATGTATAAAGGAATAGTATAAATGCTTTTTTTTGTTATAACTAATATCTGGGAACTGTTTGTTATTCAATAATTGGAGTATTTTTGTCAATCCTTGTCTACTCATATGCAAGAGATAGGTTGCACAGATATATATCTTTTGATTTAGTGGTACATTTGGATATATTCCATACCCTGTCTGCTTTTAGGGTCATTCTAAGGTATTTAAAGTAGGGATAGGCTCCAGAGCAGGATTGCCCTTACTGGGGCAGGAGCCCTGTATAGGTAGGATGTCATACTTTATAGGGATAGTGTAGTGTTTTCTTCTTTTATTGAATATGAAATAAAACGTATGTTTTATATTATTGGTGGGATACACATGTCCTTTTGGTAGTTTTGTCTAGTTCCTAATCCCTGTATTTAAAATTGGTTCTGTGAATTCACGTACTGTCTTGCACAGTATAAAAAATAATAATGTTTTAGAGGATCTCAAGTTCAAAACACTCCATTTTTCCATTTATTTTATATATGTATTTGTTAGGTACTGTATCAAAAAGTAACAACCCACACATGAGTTTTTAAAGAAACTTTTGTATTACTTTTTATTTTATTTTCTATACATGCAAAATAATCAGAGCCTCAAAAATTTTCTCAAATATGACAGTTTTCCAAATAGGATAAAGCCACTTTCAATGAACGTTTTCGGTCGAATAAAGACCTTTCTCAAATTTGTCGCTAAAAAATAAAGATAGAGACAATTACATTCTAATACATCAAAAATACAATACTCATATTCCAACATAGAAAAATACTCCAAAATACTAATATAAAATGCAAACCAAAAATTTAAATGTGACTACTTATCAATAAATACCTATATCCTATACATAAGAACCTCTATTTACATACATCTACAATGTTACATTAAACCAACAAACATAAAACCTAATAGGGTGTGTGCATCAAGCCGGATATCAGTTACCTCAGTATAATGTGCAGGAAATATATAGGCTCCCCAAATTGATAGAAAAACAACCATCTGAAAAGTAAATATAGATAATCAATAAAGCAAAAAATATTCAACTTATTAATAAGGACAATCATAACAAAATCGGCAATTGATATACCTGTCGGCTAGAGAAAGAAGAGAAGAACCGGCCATAGCTCGGCAATAAGGAATGAGTGCGCGCCGTGATCTCGGCAAGAAGCCGGCGTCTATAAATATCAACAGCGCATGCGCAGAACTGACGATAGAACCGGGCAGCGAATCTCTTCCGCCCACAATCGCTATGTAATACAAGTTTAGCCAACAAGAGTCAGACGTCTATGACGCATGCGCAGGACTAGGTATCGAATCTCTTCCGCCCATAGTTATTACACTCCCCGAAAGCCAGATACTTTTAATTTCCCGATATACTGTATAACTGTGAACCATAATATTTACACACCTCCTCATACCAGGACACAAAATACGGACCTCATTAACTACAGAACTGTTAGTAATTGTCAGGATTGACAGACACCTATGGATGTTAGGTAGTTACCAAATATAAATAGATATTATATATTAGGCCCCGTTCACACGGCTTATTTGCCGACGGATTGGCGCCGTATTTCGCGCTGGATTTGCGCTTCAATACGGCTCCAATCCGTCGGAGTCATTACGGTAAGCCACTGCTCTCATAGAGAACAGTGGAATCCGTCGCTCCTCCCCGCTCGGCAAATCCGCCGCGGGGGGAGAAAGTGACATGCACATTATTTACGGCGCGGACGCGCCGTAAACAATGCATTGTCTATGGGGCCGGGAGCGGCGCCCCCGCCGCGCTCCGGCCCCGCCCGGGCCCCCCCCGTATTCACGGCGGATTTTGTGCGCTCAATACGGCGCACAAATCCGCCGTGAATAAGCCGTGTGAACACGGCTTAGTCTCTAAGATGTTATATATAACATAGAGTAACATAGAGTAAGCTATGGGCACTACACGGTTATTTAACATCACGATGTTAATAATAACAAACAAACTGCTTTCTAATAATAAGTCTCACCCTTAGGCCGTGTTCACACGGCTTATTCCCGACGGATTTGTGCGCCGTATTGAGCGCACAAATCCGCCGTGAATAAGGGGCGGGAAGGGGGCGGGGCCGGAGCGCGGCGGCGCCGCACCCGGCCCCATAGACAATGCATTGTTTACGGCGCGTCGCGCCGTAAATAATGTGCATGTCATCTTTCTCCCCCCGGCGGATTCGCCGAGCGGGGAGGAGCGACGGAATCCACTGTTCTCTATGAGAACTGAGGATTACCGTAATTGCTGCCGCGGATTGGCGCCGTACTGAAGCGCAAATCCAGCGCGCAGTACGGCGCCAATACGCGGCAGAATAAGCCGTGTGAACGAGGCCTTAGTCAGGATTCTAACGTGTCTGTAAAATAGAAAATACACAGTCAAAGACATGATAATACACCATACAATCTTAGAATAGAAAATCCCTTTCTCTATTTAATCCCCAAGGTCCCAAAGTTTTTAATCGATGAACCCACCAGGATTCTCTTTCCCTCAGCTTCCTAGTATGATCACCACCTCTCCGTGGACGCTATACCTGTTCCAAAATTTGGAAACGAAGTTGCACTACACTGTGATGGGCCTGTGTGAAATGAGCAGGAATTGGCAGCCACGTTTTTTGGCATCTTATAGTTGATTTGTGGCTCGCAATCCTGTCTTTAACACGTTGAAGAGTCTCACCAACATAAGCCAATCCGCATGGGCACTTTATCAAATAAACAACTGCAAACGAATCACATGTAAAGAAACCCTTTACAGGAATTAATTTGCCTGAATGTGGATGTTGAATATTTTCCCCTTTAATAACATTTGCGCAATGTGCGCAATGTAAAAAGGCAAAAGTGCCTCTCCTAGGATTGCCCATCAGACGTTGAATAGGACCAGTTTTTAAAGGGCCGAAATCAGCTTTCACCAAGGTGCCCCTAATATTTTTAGGACGTTTAGAACATGACATAACTGGAACTTGAAATTCCTCTATTGACGGATAATGTTCCTTCAAAAGAGACCATCTCCTTCTGATGCATTGAAAAATCTTTGGCATCAATGGATGGTAAGTACTGATAAATGAAATCCGCTTATCATTTAGAGCTTTGTTAGATAGACAGACAGATGCAGAAAGATAATGATATTGCCTTGCCCAGAAAAGGTGGAACTATTGAAATATACCTAATTTATCCTGAGTGGTCCAAGAACTCCTTAAAAACTCATGGATTCCTGCATCTCTACTACTGCCGATGCACTGAATACCCTTTGCCTATCACAACTGCTGCCTGTCGTGTATGGTGTAGAGCCGCAGACCAGATTGTTGCATCGTATTGAAGGAGATATCATTTTTTTTATAATGTTTGTTTTTATTCCTAAGTAATTATAAATTAAATTGTTTTAATTAATTTTACAGTGTTAAGTTTCTTTATTTGTTACCATCGTTTGACTATAGAGGGAGCTGCCATCTTTACTAGCACTGGTATGTTGTGTCAATGCACAGGACAGACTCAAATGTAGTAAAGCACATACAGTGTATAAAGAGTAGGAATGGCTGCTGACCCCATTTGCTATGCTGGAGCCCTGCTAGCAGTAAAGTGACCATACTTAAAGTGAACCTGTCAGGATCTACTATAGTATTTTAAAAAGTGAGCAAGAGATGAATGTATATGGATGTTCAAGAAATAGAGATGCTAATATTTTCTGTGCCCTCCCATTCACCTCCCATTTTGGGGCTGAGTCTCCGGTATCTGTCGGAATACCTTTAAAAAAGTATCCCAACATGTATCGCTGTGGACTATATAGACCATATAATCTTTTTTGGAATGTGTTTGCTCTATTTCTCATTCACATACTGTATGTGGTGGACACAAAGGGCCTTAGGTATGGAAACTGTCTAGCAGCAATACTGTGTTTGTTGCTCATAGTAACTAATCAGAGCTCAGCTTTCATTTCATATAGTGCTCTAGAAAGGTGAAAATCTGATTTGTTGCTATGTGTTTTACTCATAGACTGTTTTCATATGTAAGGCCCAAGGTGTCTTTTACATAACGCACATATAAATAGACTTTGTTCCTATGGCTCCACAGCAGTATTTGATGGGATACCTTTTTTAAGGTATCCCAACATATACTGGCAATGAAACCCCAAAATGTGAAGTGAATGAAGCCTAGCAAACATTAGTACCAAAGAAGTGTACAGTAGAAAAACACTAAAAAAAGATCAATTGATATTACTGCATCTGTAATAATCTACCTTTTTAAAATATAACCTTATTTATCCCGAAAGCCAGTAAAACATACCAAAAGCTATATAAACTTGGTATTTCTGGAATCAGTGACCTGAAGAATAAAGGTAACAGGACATTTATATCACACCGTAAACTCCATAAGGCCGTGTTCACACGGCTTATTCCCGACGGATTTGTGCGCCGTATTGAGCGCACAAATCCGCCGTTAATAAGGGGCGGGGCCGGGAGCGGCGCCATAGACAATGCATTGTTTACGGCGCGTACGCGCCGTAAATAATGTGCATGTCACTTTCTCCCCCCGCGGCGGATTCGCCGAGCGGGGAGGAGCGACGGATTCCACTGTTCTCAATGAGAGCAGTGGATTACCGTAATTGCTGCCGCGGATTGGCGCCGTACTGAAGCGCAAATCCGGCGCGCAGTACGGTGCCAATACGCGGCAGAATAAGCCGTGTGAACGAGGCCTAAAAGTCAATCCTATAAAACAAATGTGTATTTCCTTTTTTCCCCCCTATTGCACTAAAAAATACCTAGTACATTAAGGGCGCATCCCCACAGCACAGGACAAATACCGGCCGGTATTTGTCCTGTTTTGCAACCGTCCACACGGCCGCGGTGGGGACGGCTTTTCTCCTCGAAGAGCGGAGAAGAGCCCTCCCATTGAGAAGCACAGATTCCGTCCGAAAACCGCCCGACGGAAAAGCCGTGCAGTGGGAACTGCTGTACGGGTTTTCCATAGAGCACAATTGTGCTAATTTTCGGCCGGTTTTTCAGGCGGTCTGAAAAACCGCAAACCGGCTGAAAAACCGCAAACCGGTTGAATACCCGTCCGAGAACCCTTGCCGTGGGGACATGCCCTAAGTAGTACCAGCAATGGGAGCTCACCAGCACTACATCCTCCTGCTACTGATCTCTGAGATCCTGCCCCAACAGAAAAATGTAAATACCCCCTCCCTCCCTGTTTTAGGTGGAATGAATAAAATTAAATAAATAAACTGTTACAAAAAGGCATGCTGTCATATCCACTAAACCTCCTAAGTGCTGCTCTAGACACCTGCCATATTTACCTAGTGAGAAATAAAGCCCTGCCCATACCAAGTAAGGCTAGGTCTACACGGCATTGGACAAAAAACTCACTGAAAACCAAATTCTAAAACCGTTCATAAAACTTGTTTTTTTTTGTTTAGTGCATGTCAAAAACTGACCTTTTTTTTTTTTTTTTTTTTTGCAGATATGCACAACATTAATTGTTGTTAGTTTCTGCTGCCAAAGAACGCGCCAAAAAACATCTGACAGTTTACAGCCTTCGATAGTACATTTTTTGCATGATGTTTAAAAAAAAAAAAAAAAACAACTGGGAGCATTTTGTTTAGACTACAGAACATTTTTACTATTAGGGCCCGTTTACACGGCAATGGACAAATACCAGTCTGTTTATCGTGCCGTCCCCACGGCTGCGGGGGGGACCGCTTTTCTCCGCGATTAGTGGAGAAAAGCCCTTCCCATTCACATGCACATATTCTGTCCCAAAACCGGATGGAAGAATGTGCAAGCACGATGTTTTTGGGCGGAAAACCCATGCAGTGGGGACTGCTGCACGGGTTTACCATAGAAGCCCATTGTGCTCGTTTGCAGCCGGTTTTTCAGGCGGTCTGCAAAACTGCAAACCGTCTGAAAAACCGGACGCAAACCCTTGCCGTGGGGACATGCCCTTAAAGTCTGTGGGATCTGTTATCAGTTGTTTGTTCAGCAGTTTCAGAAAACGAAAAACTCTGAAAAAATAACTGAAAATGTTTGCAGTGGAGACATAGCCTAACACCTAGGGCCTCATGTATGAAAACTATCTAAGTCTAAGACTTTGTTGCTCATAGCAACCAATCAGAGCTCCCCTTTCATTTCATATAGTGCTCTGAAAACATGAAAGGGGAGCTCTGATTGGTTGCTATGGGCAACAAAGAAAGTCTTAGACCTAGACAGTTTTCATACATGTCCCCTTAGGGCAGGGCCAGGACAATGGATAGGTGACCGCCTACGGCTCCACTTTATCTCAGGCAGGAAGAGAGCAAGTAGGTATGGAGTGGGCTGAATTTTACATTGGGAAGAGAGAGGTGGAGCACTATATGCCTTAATTGCCTAGGGCACCAGAATACCTTGTCCCAACCCTGCCTTAGGGCCTGATACCTCAGAAGTTGTCAGATATGAGACAAAAGGTGTTACTGCAATGGGGCAGAAGTATCATATGTATGAAAACTGTCTAGGTCTAAAATTCACTTTGTTGCCCATAGCAACCAATCAGAGCTCCCCTTTCATTTCATATAGTGCTCTGAAAAAATGAGAGAGGCGCTCTGATTGGTTGCTAAGGGCAACAAAGTGAATCTTAGACCTAGACAGTTTTCATACACATGGCCCTAGTGCCTAATACCTGACACCTAATGTGTCATTTGTAGTGTCCTAGTTAAATAATTTCTGTACCTGGACCAAATAGCTAATCTATGATCAAGAGGAGAAGCTTGACCGGGCATGTCCACTTCCTGTTGTCCTCCCCTCCTCTCCACCTATCTTGATGATGGGCACTGGATGGGCTGCCAGGTTTGTATGTGCCACAGATAGTCCCCAAATCCTACTGCTCATCTACTTTTTTCCCACCCAACTCTTTACACTGCTCCTGTTAATCACCAACAAAAAAACACACCAAAAATGCAGGTTTTTATGTTGCATTTTTTTTGTGCAGAAAGGCATATCAATTAATTATATACTTTTATACACAAAAAAACACACCAAACCCCCCCCTCCCCTCCCCGTGTGAAAGCACTCTTAAGAAAGTCACAGTAATGGTTGTCTGAATAGACTTATTGGTATCGACAGATTTTATTTTTCCTTTTTTAAATTTATTTATTAGGTTGAAAATATTGTTGTGCATGTTTTATTTTGTCAAAATATTAATATACATACACTATTCATAGCAACATGCAGATTGGGCCTTTAATGTCAGCTAAACATTCACATTATAATCAACCATTTTATGTTTTTTGTTTTTTTTATTGTTTTGTACTGTTCGCCTACTGTCAGTCTGCAGTTTGAATCCCGATAATAAACTATATTTACAACAAAACATTTTTTGTAGTTGCCATCACTAATTCAGTGAGAATTTCCGCAGCACATTTCACCTTCCTTAGGCTTCGTGCACACCGCATTATTTTGAACGGATGATGGATCTGTTCTGACACTAGTTAAAACGTATGTGTAAACGCGTGCATTGACTCATATAGGTGGACGGATGTGCAATATACATTGACATAGTGTCCGTTTTTATACTTTCCTTCAAATGTGCGCTTATTTTTAACATGGGTAAGATGTAGAAATTTATTTGTTACATTATATGTTATTTTAAAATGTATGACCATGGAAAATGTATCTGAGTATATGTGCCCATGTTGTAAATGTATACAATTGTATCTGTCATAAAAATGTAAACAAGCCTACCCCATCAAATTGCAAGGAGAAATGGGTGACAGCCAATAGAAAAGCTAGTTAAACCAAAAAGAAACGGATGTCAAATGTGTGCTCAAAACAGTGCACGTTTGGCATACTTTTAACATGCCGTATGGTCAAACGCAGTGTGCACTAAGCCTTAGCTGTGCATTTCATCTCTCTATTTATATTGTACCTTCACCAATGTCAGTTTCTATAGTTTTTATTCCAGCCATACATTCATTCCACTGTCAGCAGTAGCACCTTTCAGTTTCACTTGTTTGTCTCACTTCTATTCAGCGCAGTGATTTCCAGGAATGCCATCCCCTTCCTTGTCCGGCCCCAGGCAGGAAGTGGGGAAACCACCATCTTTGTACGCCCAAAATGCATTATATACAATCATTAAGCTGTAGAAATGATCGAGCTGTCTAGAGGTGAAGCGCCCTAGGGGGACTCAAAAAGTGCAAAAAAATTTTTTTAAAATTAAATTTTTCAAATCCACCCTTTCGCCATATTACAAAAAAAAGAAATAAAAAAAAAAATTTTACCAATTTTGGTTTCCCACATCCAAAAAAAGTTCGATCTTTAAAAAATATAAAATTTTATCCCATACCAAACCCTGTAGAAGAAAAAAAAATTCCAAATCCAAAATTGATTTTTTGGGGCATTTCCCGTCCCAAAAAAATTTGGGAGAAAAAAATTGTCAAAAAAGTTGCATGCATTCCAAAGTGCTAGCAACACTACGACATTGACCTTTCCTTACGCTTTAAAAATTTTTACTTGCTGCCCCCTCTACCCTCCGGGGACCCGACGGACCACTGGGTTTTAAAACCCCCCCCCATTTTATTTTTTTTTTTTTTCCCTCTTCTTTTGTATTTTCCCGGGGCAGCACATTGTCAATTCTTCATCATTGCTTTTTGCAGAACATACCAATGCTCTTTTAACATTTTGTTTGTTCTATTTCATATATTTCATTTTTGGCTTGACGCTTACATGTTCACTTATATGTTTTAAAAATTGTTCAATAAACATTAAATTTTTTTTTTAAAAAGTACGCTACAGCCTGCAAAAAATGCCACCTCACTCACGTCCATAGGTGTTAGTACAAAAAATGTATTGGTTGCAAAAAATGGCGCTGCGGCGCAAATTTCAAAAATAGGAAGTGTTTTTGGAAATTTTTTTTTTACGACCAAGACAAGGGAAACGTCAGTTTGGTATTGCCAGATTTGTATCACCTTAAAAATACGATAACAAAATTTTCGAAAAATTAAAACGCCTAAAAAACAAAACTACCGCAAACATGGCGCAAGTACTTTTTTTCACATTTTACACCACTTCAAATCTTTATTTTTTAAAAAACATATTTTATTGACTTTTCTTAGTTAACAAAACAATATAAAGTAAAATGCAGTAAGGCTATGTTCACACGAAAAATTGGGGGCATTTCACGGCGTTTTTTCACGGCGTACGCGCTCAAATAGAGCGAAATGCCCCAGTTTAGGGGAATCCACAGTTTCCTAGAGAATATGGTTTAACGCCCCCTTTCCCCCCCCGCTCGTAAAATACGTGGCAGGAAAAAATTTTTACATGTCAATTACTAGTGGCAAGTACGCGCCGCCACAGCTCCCGAAGTCCCGGCGTAATTGCAGGGCGTACTTCTGCCCCGTAATTATGCCGTGTGAACTTAGCCTCAGAGTCCTGAGACTAGGAAGATAAAAAAAAATTTTTAAAGCATCTTGCATCAAATTTTGTAGACCCAAAATATAGTACATAAGTATAAAATAGAATAGGACCCACAAGGGTTGTTACCACTTAGAATTTTTTTTGCCGTTTCCCAGAATATGCTATTATACGATGAATGACACCAGTAGAAAGTACATCTTGTCCCACAAATTAAAAGCCCTCAAACGCTATGTGGGGGAAAAAAAAAAAAATTTAAACGGGGGGCCTGGGGAAAGGTGAAGGAAAAATTGAGCAATAAATATTAGACCGTCAATTTCAGGAAGGGGTTTAATATCTTTAAAAATTTAAAAATTTTAAAAAGTGTATTTTTTAACAACTGCAGTTAATTTTTTTTTCCTGTTATTTATATTAAAGGGTTGTCTCACTACATTGTTTCTTCACTTTCTACTGGGTGCAGTAAACCAGGTCTGTAGCTATAGAAACCCCAGGTTGGCAGCCTTCAGGGAGACAAACAGCTGTAGCTAAGTGCCCGGGGACTGATGAGCCCTCAAGGGGGTATCTAGGAGTGGGAGGACATTGTTAATGGACATATAACAAAGTGACTTTTTTTTTTGCAAGATCTTTAACATAAAAAGCAACCCTTGTAGTGAGACAACCCCTTTAATCATCACGTTTACCTTCAGCCTTCACTTTGTCAATCAGGATCAATCAGTTATTTGTGCTGTGTCTTACATCTTTTTACTGAAATTGTTTGTAAATGAAATCCTTTCCAACACTACAGACTTTGAAAGTAATGGATCGCTTGTTTCTGTAGAAAAACCTGAAGAAGTCCTGTGATTGTGTGAAACGGTCATGTTTTTATTTATTTTACAAATGGATATTTTCATTGTAAATCTCCATCCATTGTTATCTGATTGGAAGGAGGGCGGCACACGTCTTAGTGCTGTCTACAGACTCTCACGTTGCTTGTGACGTTAAAAACACAGTTTCCTCTCCCCCCCATCAAAGTGAAAGGGGCACCATGTGTTTTTGCTGCTGCGAGCCCTCTCACTGCACAGAGCGATGATTCGTGCTGCAGTGAAGCAGACTGGCCATGTGTAGCTGGAGTCTGGAATCGATAGTTAATGTCTGGCCAGCACTCCCCCTTGTGATGGTGCTGTGAAACCTGATCCACATGGTGTGGAGTGTGTGCCCCTGCGATGACCCCATTGCGGGCATGCGCCCAGCACAGTTTCCCCTGCAAATCCCCCGGTTGCAGTAACTTCAGGACCTACATGAATCCCCCAGGATGGATGATGGAGAAGCCTGTCAACCATCACTGGGTCATCCACCTGCTCCGCATAGAGCCAGGCTGTGCGATCTCCTGTCTCGACTATCAAAGAAGGTTTTTACCTGGTAATTACCAAAAAACACAAGAGTGTACAGGAAGTCGTGACCGGGCATTTAGGGGAATTTATCCCTGATTGCATGTTTAAACCATTGTGATACATTGTATAGTAAGATATATGACATAAGTGTATGTTGTATAGCAGTGTATAATACGTTGAATTTTGGGACAGGGTATTTACATATTAATAAGAATTTTTATTCGCAAAATACCGCAGACTTAAAATTTAGAGATATAAGATGGGACAAAAAAAAAACATTCAGCTACTAAAGATCGCCCAAAGTTGAGACCCCTGCTCCCAAAAATTGCAATCAAAAGGGGTTATGGTGAAAAAAAAGGGGCCCGTTACACGCTTTTTGGATCCGAAATCGCATCCAAAAACATTCGATTGGATCCAACACGAACTGTGTGTTTGGCTGCACGGGATCGCACCCATAGTTTATTTAGGGCTCCTGCTCTCTTTCAGACCTCAAAGACATTCAATTTTTGGGAAGGGATCCGAAGACGCAGCGAGACGCGCTCAGCATAACTCATGTAAATGCCGATGCGTCTTTCAAGTTAAACAAGGGAAAAATCACGGGCTTTTTTATTAATGTGTGCTGTTTGGTTCCGTTTGGGTTTGAACGGGTGGATCCAAACGGAAAACTAAAAGCGTTTTTTTTCACACGTACAAAAACACGCCACGTGAACTTACCCTGGGGGGGGGGGGAGAATGTTGGTTTACAATTTTCCACCCCATTTAAATAAATATGTGGATATTGTATAGTAATACATTTGTATAGCAGTGCATGATATTGTTTTTTAAATATTGTAGGAAATAGTGTTTTTTGTACAATATATATTTTAAAGGGATTGTATGGTACTATCACATCCTATTTTAGCACAAGCCTGGGTAGTACAACTCAGTACATCCGATATAGAGCTTGATATGTGTGTTTTATTTTCTTTACACTTTTTGTCCCCAAATTATGTATAAAAAAACTATGATCCAGCATAAATGTTGGGGCTAGATGAATCCTAGATACCTAAGCTGTTTTTTTTTTTACTTTCTTTTTGTATTATTTTCTGTCAATGACAATGATTGTATGGGGTCCTATGAAACTAAATGCGCTGCTCAACATGAATGCAATGTGACAGATAAGGAGAATCAGGGGAAATTTTTCGAAAAAAAGAAAAAAGGGGGGGCTAAATGTTTTATGTGAAAAAAGAAGGAACTTAAAATTGCACCCCGGTTAATTTCACAGAACTTTGACACGCAGCATTCGTGAACAGAACCTATGCTTGCTACACTTTAGTCCATTAATCTGTATTGCGCAAACCAAACACTGAATTTTAAATTGAATTGTCCAAGGAAAAAAAATGATACCCGATACTACATTGAGCGTACGGGGGTTTGCTGAGGAAAATTCCCGGGAAATGCCAAAACAATTGTGCAAACCCAAAAGTTTTGTGGAATTTCTTTAAGTAAAACAGTTGTCATCTAAAAAATGTTTTATTTTTTTTTAATGCTTCCTGTTCCGTTTCCCCAAAAAGTTTAATTTGCCCTCTCCAAAAGTTTCTCTTTTTCACACCCCCCAAGGGGGGGCCGGGGCAGTTTTGGCCCCCCCCTTTGGGGGGTGGTCTGCGCATCGGGCCCCCGGGGTATGCTCCCCTGCACAGTTAACTCACCCCCACCCTGCCCTATCCGTCGGTTCCTCCCGCTGCCCGGGACGCCCCGCCGGCTCTGTGAAATTTAAAAGGGGAGCCCGGTAATTTGGGGTTTCCGGGCGCCCCCGCCCCGCTCCCCCGCCGGATCTTTAGTGCCATTTCCCATTGAGAAATGGTTCCGAGTCTTTTCTATTTCTGTGTACCGTACCTTTTGCCCCATCCCTCGACACGAACCCTTTCTGCCTGTCCTCGATACGAGGCCTGCCTGCGATTTTGACCACACTAACCCGGTGCCACCCAAACAAAGTAGCCGGGACGACCTGGGAGGCTCCCCCCGCTCAAGTCCATCCCGCTTTGCGGCGGGCTCTGGTGAAAAACCGGGACCTACTTTGATTCCCCCCCTGGCGCGGCTTACGCTATCGCTTGCAGTGGTCCAGTGGATTCACTACTGTGAATTGTGACACTCATAAGACCGCTGCCACAGTGTAAAGATGCTACCTGGGGATCAAGGAAGCATTACCATGGAAATTTCATGAAATTGGTAAGGTGGGTATATTTAAAAGGGGTTTTTTATCTCCAAATTAAAGGGGGTATCGAAGGGTGTTTTCTATCATGTAGATGGATGCAGTCCTTTTTTTTGGATCGCAACTGTCTCGAGAATGGGCCCCCGAAACTCCTGGCTTAAAATAGAGAAGTGTCCACGCTTGCACGATTACACATCATTCCAATTCCAGCCATCCGTGTGCAAGATGACAAACCCCTTTAAATGTTTTCCTATGGAAAAGGAAAGAGCGAGTGAACTTGCATTAATCTCTACAAACTGGATACCTGACTTTCTACAGTTTTCAGTCACCACCTTTACCCTGGCTGTCAAATGACCTGGAGACACTTTGGAGCCCCAGCCTTTACTAACATACTTGACGATTCTTATTAATTTTTCTTTTTTTTTTTTAACAAAGGATGTGTTTGTGTCCCACTGCGTTGTATTGTGTACATCCTGCATGACAATGACTGACTGAACCTGTGGAGCCTAGTTTTGTGTTTTTGGTCCCGTTTAGCAACCTATAACAAGAAATCCGGTTATTCTGTGTAGCTTTAGAGTTCAACTCATGTATGTACTAAATCAGTGTTTCATGTTATAATAGACCCCCTTCCTTTTGGGGGGTTTTTTTTTTGCATCAGAGGGGGTTTAAAATGATTAGCCTCTGTTAGACTTTTTTTTTCATTTTTATATAATATTTGAATTCCTCTTCTTTCTGCAGCCACTACATTTCTTTTTGCTGTGTGAGATTACATGACTTCTTCCCAACGTTTTTTTTTCCAAAGGGATTTCCACATAATCCATTGAATTATACGCTCATGTGTATTGAGACCAGAGGAGAGGGGCATAGAATTAATTCCAGTGGTATTATAGTAAAACTGCTATATACATACAACCCAAAACCGAAAAAAAAAAACAAAACCAGGGCCCTTGGGTGTGAATTTTGTTCCATTAGGGCCCCGGGGGTATTTCAGTCAGAATGCTCTATACTAGGGGGGAAAAGGGGTTGAACATGCGTTGTTACAAACTTAATATGCCCACACTGCACAGAAAAACTAGTTTTTTTTTAGCATTTTTTTTTTCTAAAAACTTTAAAAATTTCTGAAAGATCCCCTAACTTCTGTGGGAAAAAAGTCCCATAGCTTAACAGAAGTCTTTTTTCTTTTTTTTGTTTTATTTTCTGGTCGTTTTTTTGAAAAAAAATGGGGGGAAAAATTTCTATTGGAGTCTGTCATGTAAAGCGCCGGACTTTTTTGGGCCGTTTTTCAGAAATACATAGAAAATTTAAAACAGCAAAAAATTTCAAAATGCCAAAAAACGGACGTTTTTTCAAGCTTTTGACAGGCAATGGAAAAAAAAGTTTTTAAAGAACCCTTTTTGGATTTTATTTTTCAGGGTTTTTTTTTGTCCAATGCTGTGTAGACCTAGCCTTACTAATTACAGTGGTAGTTCATGTTACAGTTGCCTCAGTATACAATTTTTTCATCATACAATATCTGAAGAAAGACCATTGTATCTTTGAACCAGATCAAAATAGAATAACAGACCTGATCCCGACAATGTTTAAAGAACATTTTTCTTTTAAAAATCTGTATAAGAAAGGGATCATGATTGGTGGTTTTGTGCATTTCTATAGTACAGTGCGGTACTACATCTATGTACTGCTCTTTACATGTGCCAGGATGATCAGCTACTTTGGGCTCCCGGTGACGGCCCCAATTTTCTCCTTTTTTTTTCTGGTACATTGTATATAAATAAAATAACCCAAACAATTTCCTATCCTCGACATAGAAAGTGATTTTCAGTTTCTAGCAGTTCTTTCTTTCTGTCTGCATAAGGATATGTTCACACAGCGTGTTGTACCCGTGTTACATACGCTTTTTGATACATGTTGGATCCATCTGTCGGACCCCAAACGGACCCAAACACGTATCGCCTAAATAACAATGTGTTTTTACATTGCTTTTTATTAGAAACACGCAGCGGCGTTCACACGAGTGATCACCGATGCGTGTCTCATTGCATATTTCGGATCCGTCTTTCGGAGCTGTTCCAAGAATTGACATGTCAATTCGTGGTCAGAAAGACGCAGCAGGAGGTGCGATCCTGCTGCATCCAACACGCATCCAAACAGGCAGCTGCGTGTTTGGATACTTGTAGGATCTGTTTTACATGCGATTGCTGCAACGTTTTTGGATCCGATTTTCAGATCCAACACGGATCCAAAAACACTGTGTGAACGTACCCTAAATGTGTTTTTATTGAAGAATTTTACAATGAAAGACATGAAACATTTGTTGTGACTGATCATCACAAAAAGAGAATGCAAATCTCAGAAATCTGATAATGTAAAACCGTTAATAAGAGCAAAACATAGTGATGAGATCAGAATCAACGGATGATTGATCTTTTCAACATAGTCCAAAAGATACAGAACATATACAAACATCACAAGACTGGACACACAAGGGAAGAGTAAAAAGCCATCATGATAAGACACTCTCTATATAGCGGACCCGTGGTGCATGACTAGACTCCAATGTGGACGTGCACGAACTATATACCTTGAGTGATGGCGTACATGCATTTTTTTTTTTTTTTTTTCCATCTACATTAATCATCATGTTGGTGACTTTTTGGACTTCAGAACCAATTACCAGTTTTCCATAGTTATGATTTCAACCTTCAATGGTCGTCCTGCAACAAATTAACATTGTACTGTATGTTGAGAGGCCACTGCACTTGTAAAAATATGTCTGTGCAGAATCTGAATAACTCCCATGGAACAATATTAGCTCAGTTTTCTGCACCTGCTCCATTCACGCAGACTGCACAGCCAAAACCCAGTGTGAATGAGGCTTTATACAAGTTTTAATTATAGTAAATTTGCATTGTATATATATGATATATTTGCTGTGGATTTTATTGCAGATTTTTCTGCATTCTACAAAATCTGCCACAAATCCGTCCATTGTGCAATTCACCCTAAAGAGTTTTAATTATTTTTATATAAAACGTTTTATTACATTGAAAAATAATAACTCAGGGCCGCAGATCTTTGCTTCCTTTTTCTGAGACAGAGGAAATGGCTGTGAATGTTCACAGTGATCGGCTGAGCAGGCATTCCCAACTATTTTCCCATGCCAGAGAAGGTATAAAAATTATAAATATTTTTTAATCTCTGGAGAAATCACAGCGTTTGTTAAATGTGTTTTTGGGTACGTTTTACGTACCAAAAAACCGACCCCAAAATGTATTTAACAATGTTCAAGTGTGATTACATTGATTTCAATGTAAAATGTGTATCGTTATTCAGACGATACATATTTTACATACATTTTGCTTTGCTTAAAATGGATGTGTTCAATTCTTGTCAATTCTTGATCTGTTTTACGCATTGAAAAGCCCATAGAAACAATAAGGATACGTTTTTGCAATCCGGAAAACGTATCCAAAAACGTACCACACATTTTGCGGTATGTTTTTGGATGCGTTTAACGCAGAACATTTTATGCATTGCAAAAACCTATCCAAGACGCGTGTGAACATAACCTAACACCACTTGCCTAATATTGTGTAGGTTCACTTGGTACTGCTTAAACTTCTCTCGCCTGTCTGGGCTTGGCTCCACAAAGCTCTGAAGATGTTTTTAGCAGCAGTGCTTTTACGGTGTAATTGCGGGGACGGATTTCGTCTGCAATTACGCCATGTACCGTGCAGGGGGGCCCATTATCCATGGCGCGGATTCCACTGGAATATTGTGCATGTCACTTTCTCCCCGCTCGCGAAATGCGGGGGGATGAGACAGGATCCCTAGTTCTCTGAGAACTGTGGATTACTGTAATAACTGGGATGGATTTGGTCCTGTATTTCGCGCAGTACGGCGCGGAATACAGGACCAAATCTGTCCCAAAATAAGCTGTGCGAACATCGCCTTACAGTACATTGGTGCATTTTTTTTTTGCTAGTTTCTTAATCCATTACTGCCACAGCCAATTTTGACCTGTATGACAGAGACCCATTTTTGAAATCTGATATGTCACTTTATGTGGAAATGAGTTTGCACCTATATTTTTACCTATATATGTGATCTAGAGACAGTTTTATCATGACACATTGTGCTTTAGGTTAGTAATAAATTTTGGTCCATACAATCCTTGTTTATTTGTGAAAAATGTCATGAAAATTTAGAAAAATTTGCCATTTTCAAACTTCAAAAAAAATGTGCATAAGACACATAGTTATACCACACAAAATAGTTTATAATTAGCATCTACCATATGTCTACTTTATGTTGGCATAAATTTTTTTTTCACAACATTAGGGGGCTTATAAATTTAGTAACAATTTTTCATATTTTCAAGAAAATTTCCAACACAGATTTTTTTTTTAAATTTATTTATTTATTTTATTTTTTTCAAAGGGACCAGTCCAGCTCAGATGGGGCTTTGAGAGGCCTGCATGTTAGATACCCCCATAAATTACTCCGTCTAAGAAACTGCACCCCTATTTTTTTATTTTTTTTCATTTTCCATTTCACTTTCAATATTTTTTAAAAATGCTCAAGTCCTGCAGTTTTCATTTTGGCCACTAAACCTAATAATTGTCTGACACTTCCTGTTCTGTAGAGAGAGATTTTCAGTAGCCTGCTCATTATCAGTACACGCAGGGTCAAACTGAAAAGAGACACCAATATGAGTAGATAACACAGGATCCACCAGTCACAATAGGAGATAGTCACAGTTCACCCTCTGAGACACAGTGACTTCTTCCCAGATCACAGAGCATGCCTAGAAAAGTCTCCTATAGAAGTCAATGGGACTGATCCTGTTCACAGAATCCTATGTACATGAACCTGCTGTAGAGCATTTCTCTAAATCAGTGTTTCTCAACACCAGTCCTCAAGACCCACCAACAGGTCATGTTTTCAGGCTTTCCTCAGTATTGCACAGGTGATAAAATTGTCAGTGCTTTCAGTGGGAGATCCTGACAACATGACATGTTGGTGGGTCTTGAGGACTGAAGTTGAGAAACACTGCTCTAAATGCTGCTAAAAGCATTGCAGGCAAGAAATCTTTCCCCACAATAATATACAGACAACTGAATTGAGAAATGTACAATCAGAAAATTAAAATGGCTAAGAAAAAAAGAATATAGATCAGTGTCTGGTTTTAATTAGTAAATAAAAACATTGGTGAAACAGTCCCTTTTAAGGTATTCAAAACCACATTTAGAAAGTTTATTAACCTATTAGGTGTTTCACATAAATTAAAGCAAAGTGGAGGTGAAATAACTTTTTTGCAATTTTCAATTTGAGTCTTTTATTTACTGGAACACGGTAGATGTGAGCAGGGAAATGCAATTCCATCAGGGGCGTTGCTAGGGTCCTAAAAAATCCGGGGCCCGGGCCCTGTGTGTTACATTTGCTCTATAAGAAGTAAAGCATGAGACAATGTACTCAAAAATAACCAATTTTGATCCTGCATACAGAATATTAGCAGTTTGAAATGTTTCAAACAATAAAACAAAAGTTTACAACATACGTCATCTTAAATTATTATGTAAACATGAAATAAATCAGTTTATAATTACCGTATATACTTGAGTATAAGCCGAGGCACCTACTTTTTCACAAAAACCGGGAAAGCTTATTGACTCGAGTATAAGCCTAGGGTGGAAAACGCAGCGGCTACTGGTGAATTTTAAAAATAAAAATAGATACCAATAAAATTACATAGGCAGTTTAATGTCCCCCATAGGCAGATATAGGCAGGTATAGGCAGTATAATGTCCCCCATAGCCAGATATAGGCAGATATAGGCTGGTATAGGCAGTTTAATGTCCCCCATAGGCAGATATAGGCTGGTGTAGGCAGTTTAATGTCCCCCATAGGCAGATATAGGCAGCTATATGTCCCCCATAGGCAGGTTATAGGCAGGTATAGGTCCTCTAGGCAGGATATAGGTCCTCTAGGCAGGTATAGACAGGGTTTAAAAACAAAAAAAACCCACTTACCTGGCTCCCCGCTGCTCTGTCTCCCTCGCCGCTCCACCTCCTCGCTGTCCGGCCTCCCGCACGCTCTCCTGCATCTTCTCGGCACAGGCGGGTGATATCATCAGGCTGCGCACGCAGCGTGATGACTCACGCTGCCTGTGCCAGAAACTCCGGACGGCCGCCAGTTTGCGGCCGCCCGGAGTCCACTGCGGAGCATGGAGCGCTCGCTCTCTGCTCCGCAGTGGTATCTCCTCTCCTGCATGTGCTCCGGAGGAGTCGCATACAAGTGAAGAGATAGCTGACAGCGCCTGGGCCACCGCAGTGCCCGAACGCTGTCAGCTGTACTCGGCCTTCAGTTATATGCGCTCCCTGAGGAGTCGCATATAACTGAAGCGTCTCTGTCGGCGCACGGGCCATCGCAGCGCCCGAGCGCCGACAGTGACTCGAGTATAAGCCGAGGGGGGATTTTTCACATTTTTTGTGCTGAAAAACTCGGCTTATACTCGAGTATATACGGTAAACCGATTTTGTGCAAACTTAACTTACTGAATAGTAATAATAAAGTGCAAACTGAATAGTGTCAAACAACATAGCAGAACTTTCCACAGAATTTGAAAGTTGCCTGCTTTTTTAAACTAAACTGTCAGAAGGTTTGATGACAGACCAAGATAAACGTTGTGGGGAGGTTTATCGAGGTTTGGTCATCTTCTTTTTAACCATAAACTTTTTATTGGTCAGATATAAAGTAGTACAAACAGAATACAGTATATGTCATTGAAAGACCAAATTTAAACTTTAATCCCCAAAAACAACTGAGCCCACCTCCCAAATCCATCTCCAGATTCAGAACAGTAAATATCCATTACAGTCAAACAGCAATGAAATATTAATAAGTCAGTTCCTTTCAAAATAAAAATTGTACCTGACTGTCGGATGGCCTCCATCCATACAACTGCCATAGACACAATCCCAGGAACCTCTACACCGAGATTCCCAACACCCTCTGCCTAACTAAGTTCGGTGCAGCAAGACCAGAAGTATCCAGCCATTTAGCCCATATTTTATTATACTTAAATTTGACTCCTCTCTTAAAATACACCCCTCTTTCCAAAGCAATCAGCCAGTTCACTTTATTAACAAACTCCTGTGCTGACGGAGGTTCTGCAACCAGCCATTTTGACGCTATTAACTTCCTTGCCATAAATAAAAGCCTAGATATCGCTATTTTCTCAGCCTCTGAAACAGTTAAGTCTCCCAAAATACAAAACAACGGATTCATCTCCATGGTAATGTAAAAAAATTTCTGGATCAATTGTACAATAAAAATCCAATATCGCTCTAGTTTAGGGCAATGCCAGAACATATGCATCAGAGAGGCCGGGTGTACATGACACCTATTACACAAAGGAGAGTCCCTTATTCCAATTTTATGCAGGAATAGAGGAGTTCTGTAAACTCTATGTACTAAGAATAATTGAGAGATTCATTGCTGTTCAGTCACTGAAATCAATGGTATGGTCCTCAGTATCTCCTCCCAAATATTAGGCTTATAGGGCCAATATTTTCTTCCCACCTACTACGTAAATCTATTGGGTTTCTAGAAAAAAAAGTTTGCCAATTAAAGTTTATATAAAGTGGATGTTAGTCCTTTCATTGTTTTGATGTTCTTGACCCTATCTATTGGAATAAACTTGGCATTATATTGAATTGTGTCTGATTTTTCTGCATTATAAGCGTGCCTAAGCTGTAAGTATTTGTATAGCTGCGTATGCGGTAAAGCAAATTCCATTTGCAATTGCTGAAAACTTTTAAGCACCCCCTGATCTGTAAGCAGTTGAGAGACATATTAAAGGCCCCTAGATGCCCATGACGCGAATCTCTGGAGCACAAAAAGCTTGGACAACCAGGGGATATTCCAAATCTTGGTATAGGATGTGCAGCCGTGAAGCCCAAAATCCACCCGTAATTTCCACCACAGCTTATGCATCAAATATAAAGTTGGAAACTTTTTGGAGTGCACTAAAAAAAGTTTTTGCCTCCAATTTACCATAAAGATTGGGAGAATTTAAATAGTGGCGTAATAGTTTCAAGTTTAAATCCTTATCCTCCTCCCCATCCCAATCTCTCATATATTGCTGTTGTGCTGCCAAGAAGTAAACTGCTGGATTAGGAATTGCCAACCCTCCCTCGTCCTTTGCCAATTGCAGAGTTTCTAGCATGCGTCCTGCCCCAAATAAGGGCTCTAAAAATAGTATTGACTTTAAAAAAGAATCTCTGGGGGAGCCAGATTGGAGAGTTATGTAGGAGGTACAACAACTGGGGCATTCAAATCATTTTAACCAGATTTGATCTACCCGCTATCGATAATGGTAATTTACACCAGACATCCAATTTTATTTTTAAATTTAACAAGCAATGGATCCAGATTCAACCGCCCAAATTCCTGTAAATTCACAGAAATATTTATACTTGGGAGTCCTTTCCAAAGATATTAGTGAGCCAGGTCTCAAAGAACTCTGATGGGTTGGGGCCCTTCGTTTTTTCGGGCACTCCAACAATGCGCACATTGTTTCTGCGGGAGCGATTCTCCAGGTCATCCGTCTTGGCGAGTAGTGCCTTACTCCTCTGAGAATGCGACTCCCAGTCCCGCTGCAAAGGATTGAATTGATCCTCCAAATCACTGATTCTGGTTTCAGCAGCTTTGACCCGCTCAGCATATCGCTGCATGTCATGCCGCATAATATTGATATCCTCTTTAAGACCACCAACTTGTGTAGTCAGGGTGGATAAAGCAGTATGGCATTGGTTAACAGCTTGAAGCACATCTCTCAGTGTAGATTCCTCTGTATCCTGCTGTGCTTGTAAACTAGGAGTGACCTGTGTATTTGTTTTAGGTCTAGCTCCTGTATGCATGCTGCTGGCACTTATCTCTCAGCAGTCCAGCATCCTGCTGTTGCTTACTGGGAGACTCTATGCCAGAAGAAGATGTGGAAGGGTTGTGGGCATATTGGGCTAACTTAGCCACTGTCCCCTGCGGTACCTCTGCTTGCTTCCCCGCTGTTCTTGCGGTGCCACGCGGTCCCGCGGCTCCTTGTTGCTGCAAGTCATCGCACTGGAAAGTGACCGGAAAACTTCACAGAGTTTGTAAGCCCTATGCCTGCTCCAACACAGGATTAACAGGAGCAGGTGCTGGTGCTCCTCTTAGCAGTTGCTGGTCAGTCTGCCGGTCAGGCTCGAGGTTTGGTCATCTTAATTATAATTTGTGTGCAGAAAATTTTACTTACAGTAAAAAACTAACCACTGAAATGACTTGGGAAACACAAACGTTTTAAAAATTTTTTATAAGTTAGCAAGTTACGCCTTTTGTTTATCTCTGCAAAACGGTCAATAACTGCTTTCTCAGGAACTAATAGCAGCATTTTTTTCTCAAGTGCGAGAATTGCAAGATGACTCAGTCTTGACCCATTGTTTGTCTTAGCCAGGTATGAAGTCTCCGTAAAACTGAAAATGATCTTTTGCAGCTGCTTAGTAGATCAGTAGATCCGTCATCTTACAGAGTATTTAGTGTGTAGTTTTGTACACCTTCATACTTAACGAATAGTTCTTGGGGACGAACACGTCTTCAAATTTTAATTCAATTTTATAATGTTCTGCTAATGTTTTCAGGTCAGTTGAAAGAAAATTTTCTGATTGTGGGTTACAGGCTTGTATCCCATTCAGAAGTTCAGGTTTAATACTTGAAAATCTGTTGTCTAGTTCAGATAACATTCTGTCTAAACATGGGTAAAGCAACTTTTTGATTAGTGCATCTGCACGCTGGGCTCTCCTCTCATGCCAGAATGTGTGAGAACAACAGTCATCCATTTTTTTCTGTTTTCTTCTTGGTGTTGCGGCTTCTGGAACTGGTATATTGTTGGTACGAAACAAGGCTACTGACTTGTCATATAATTCGATTCCTTTTTCTGATGTTCTCATATGTTTTAAGGTATCGTACACTGCCTGTTTACTATTTACAGCTGTGGCTAAATCCAGATCTTCTTTTTGCAGTAATCTGTGGAAACCTTCAGTTGTAGAGAGTAAAGACTGAAACATAAAGAGACTAAAAAGTGTAGACAACTTTTTCAAGCTGATAAGTAAACCCGTGGCAATAGGAGATCTAATTTCTGTAAGACATTGAATAATTGCAGTGTAATTGGAAATCACTACATTGACGGAGCGGATTGGACAGGCACAGCGTGTCTGAAAGCTGTACAAGTTGGCTTTCCCTTAAACCTAAACCACTCTGAACGTCACTGAATTTATGGTGATTTAAGGGAGACAGGCCGTGTTCACACGGCTTATTCCCTACGGATTTGTGAGCCGTATTGAGCGCACAAATCCGCCGTGACTAAGGGACGGGGGCGGGGCCGGAGCGCGGCGGGGGCGCCGCTCCCGGCCCCATAGACAATGCATTGTTTACGGCACGTCCGCGCCGTAAATAATGTGCATGTCACTTTCCTCCCCCGCGCGGATTCGCCGAGCGGGGAGAGCGACAGATTCCACTGTTCTCAATGAGAGCAGTGGATTACCGTAATTTCTGCCGCGGATTGGCGCCGTACTGAAGCGCAAATCCGGCGCGCAGTACGGCGCCAATACGCGGCAGAATAAGCCGTGTGAACGAGGCCTTAAAAAAAAAAAATAATGTTTCCACTTGCCTCCTGCACTGCCTTGCAGGTATAACATAGGACACGATTTTGCTCATGAGCATAGCAGTGCACATATATGACTACCAGATGATTTTCCTGGAATTTTGCTTGTACGCCACCAATTGCCCCACTCCTAACAGCTGCTCCATCATAGGTGCTCTCTGAGGCTATTTTCCAAGGAATCTGTGATGGTTTTTGCATCAAATTCTTTTAATTCTTTAAATCCGAGAAAATACTCTAACTGCTACTTTCAGGTGCAACACATCTCACACAGAGTGCCAGTAATTTCTTATGACCATCCCTGGCTTCATTTGCCATAACAGAATACATCCCAGATATTTTAACCTCCGTCATTATTCTGGCAATTAATTTCCGCACAGGACTCAATAATTTCATTCTGTGAAGACGGAGATGTGTATGTAGCATTGCTGGGTGGACTGTATTTTTGTAAAAATGGATCATATTTCTGTAGTAAAGTTAAAGGGGTTTTGCCACGAAGTAAAATTGATGTGGGAAACTTGCAAACTAAATAATAAACATTTTCACCATTCATCATTATTAAAAATTCTGGACCGTTTTTGTATTAGCTGCTACTTTAGTGAACCATTGTTCACAGCTCGTCTCCCGGGGATACGACCAGTGACTAGCGTTGCTCACTCCCGGTCAGACATGCTCCGACATCACCTCTCCTCTCAGGCAGCTACTGAGTGTTTAAACCCCAGGTGCTGTCAATCTACTTCTGTCCTGTGTACTCCTTAGTAATTAGCCAAACAGTGCAAATAAATAAAAAAAATAAACCTCAATGAGGTATGTGCATTGATAAAGAGAGAAAAGAATCCACAGGTTTGGTTCCTGCAGGGATTTGAACCTAGGATCCTTGTGCTGTGAGGTAAAATAATAAAAATAATGATAATAATCATCTTTATAGTGCCAACATATTCCACAGCACTTTACAATTTAAAGGGTGTAGGTACAGACAAAAGACAGACATTGCACAAAAAAGCTACTTACAGATAAGACACAAGGTGTGAATGCCTTGCTCGCAAGAGCTTACAATCTATTAGGGTGTATGGGTGAGACGAAGGGTAAGAAGTGATAGATTTACAATGGTCCAGCCATGTGACATAAATATGGGCTTGCTTTACATAGAATTCAGATGGACCTGGCACCCAGACAATACATCGAGCTACCGGTCAGGGCCAAAAAGGAGATGAGTGCGCTAGGGAGTGTGGGGGGGGGGGGTAGCTATTAGGGATTCTGGTAGGCCAGAGTGAGAAGATGTATTCTCAGGGCCCTCTTAAAGCTATGAGAGTTCTGGGTGTGCCTAGTCGTCCACGGTAGCATGTTCCAGAGAACTGGTGCCGCACATGTGAAGTCTTGGAGACGGGCATGGGAGGTTCGGATGATTGAGGAATGTAATTTGATATCATCAGCAGAGCGGAGAGAGCGGGTAGGGTGGTAGACAGAGATGAGGGAGAAGATATAGGAAGGAGCAACACTGTGGAGAGCTATATGGGTGAGAGTGATGAGTTTATTTTGTATTCTATACTGAATGCGTAACCAGTGCAGTGACTGACACAGGGTAGAGGCTTCAGTATAGCGGCTGGAAAGAAAGACAAGCCTGGCTGCTGCATTCAAGACAGATTGGAGAGGGGCGAGTTTGCAGAGAGGAAGACCGATAAGCAGGGACTTACAGTAGTCGAGACGAGAATGAATAAGGGCAACAATGAGAGTTTGAGTTGTTTCAGCAGTGAGAAAAGGATGGATTCTGGAGATGTTCTTGAGGTGCAGGTAACAGGAGCGGGCACGTGATTGGATATATGGGGTGAAGGACAGATCGGAATCCAATATAACCCCTAGACAGCGGGCCTGCTGCCTAGGAGTTATGGTGGTGCCACACACTGAGACAGAAATGGCAAGGTAAGGTCTGTTAGTAGATGGTGGGATGACTAGAAGTTCCGTTTTAGTAAGGTTTAGTTTAAGATACAGGGAGGACATGATGTTAGAGACAGCAGACAGGCAGTGACTGGTGTTTTGTAGCCGAGCGGGAGTGATGTCTCGGGAAGAAGTGTATAGTTGGGTGTCATCTGCGTAGAGATGGTACTGGAAGCCAAATCTGCTGATGGTTTGTCCAATTGGTGCTGTATAGATTGAGGAGAGGACCAAGAACGGATCCCTGAGGAACCCCGACAGCAAGAGGAGAGGAGATAGAACCTGCAAATGAGACACTGAAGGAGCGGTCAGAGAGGTAGGAAGAGACCCAAGAGAGAGCGGTGTCCTGGAGGCCAATGGCGCTGAGCATGCTGAGAAGTTGGTGATCAACAGTGTCAAACACTGCAGAGAGATCCAGAAGAAGCAACAATGAGTAGTTGCCCTGAGATTTTGCGGTCAGGAGATCATTGGAGACTTTAGTTAGCGCAATTTCTGTGGAGTGTAGGGTGCAGAAACCTGATTGTAGAGGATCGGGAAGAGAGTTAGCAGAGAGATAGCGGATTAGACCAAGCGTTCCAGGAGTTTAGAGATGAAGGGCACATTAGAGACTGGTCGGTAGTTAGTAGCGTAGGTCGGGTCCAGAGATGGCTTTTTCAGTAAAGGAGTTATAACAGCATGTTTAAAGGAAGATGGAAAGATCCCAGTGGAGAGAGAGAGGTTACAGATTGCAGTAAGGTGAGAGAGGACAGCTGGAGAAATGGACTGGACAAGGTGAGAGGGAATGGGGTCAATAGAGCAGGAGGTGGGGCGAGCAGAGAAGAGAAGCCTGGACACTTCTTCTGTCGTTGGGTCCAGAGTTGAGAGTAGGCTGGGGGATGTGCTGGGAGAGACCAGATGGCTGCTGCTTGGGGTTTTCTATGAGATGTTTTGCAGGATTCTGTCAATTTTCTCTTTTGAAATGAGTGGCCAGGTCTTCAGCACAGAAGTCAGTGACCGGGGCCTGAGCTTTAGGCCTGAGAAGGGAGTGGAAGGTATCAAACAGGCATTTAGGCTCTGTCTACACTGCACAGAAAAACATCCAAAAAACGAAAAACGACTGTAATCATCTCCCATAGACTCTAATGTAAAAACTTCCTGCTGTCTACACTGAGCTTCTTTTTTCTGCTCGTTTTTTTTCACTAGTCGTCTTTTGCAACATGCTCTAAAAAACTGCAGATCAGGGCAGAAAATTTACTACAGGAGTCTATGGAAAGCGCTGGATGTCTTGGCGCGTTTTCTGCCGCGATTTTTAAATGAAAACCCTCCCAGGAGACCCAAGTTCCACCTATAGTGGGTGTAACAAAGGTTATTCATTATCAAATTTGCATACAAGTGTCTGATGTGTCCTTGTTTGTACCTTTTGTAATAAAATGATCATGCTTTGGTCGCTAACTATTTTTGCGCAATTCATTTTTTTTTCGCTAAAAATACGTTTTTTTTTACGGATTTTGCCGCAAGAATCCGTTTTTTAACGTATTTTGGCACTAAAATTTTTTTTTACAGATTTTGCCGCTAATAACGTTATCTCGCTTTTGACTGCAAAAATACATTTTTTTACGGATTTTGGTGTAAGAATCAGTTTTTTACGTTTTTTGGCACTAAAATAATTTTTTTTTACAAATTATGGCGCTAATAAAGTGATCTCGCTTCTGACGCCAAAAAATACGTTTTTTACAGATTTCGGCGGCAGAATCCATTTTTTTATGGCTTTTGGGGCTAAAATCCGTATCTTTACAGATTTTGGCGCTAATAAAGTGATCTAGCTGTTGACGCAAATAAATAAATTTTTTACGGATCTCGGCGCCAGAATCCGTTTTTTGACGGATTTGGGGACTAAGATCAATATCTTTAAAAATTTTGGTGCTAATAAACTGATCTCGCTTCTGACACTAAAAATTGTTTTTTTTTACGGAATTTGGCGCAATAATGCGGTTTTTGGGATTTTGGCGCTAAAATCCTTTTCTTTACAGATTTTGCCGCTAATACAGTTATCTTGCTATATGGAAAGATAATGTGGGTTTTTGTGGATTTTGGTGCAAAAATCTGGTGCAAAATTTAATAAAGCAGTAGCACGCAGCAGCACACAAAGGACAATGTGCTCACAATGGCTACAGTGATCTAAAGGAAGTGACTACTTAACATGTTAACTCTGCCTGTAGGGAGTAGTTTACATCCAATGGCTTAATTTGTGCAGACATTAAAATGCAGAGCAAAGACGCTCCAAAAAACGCTTCAAAAAACACTGATGTTTTTTTCAGCTGCTTTTGACAGGCAGTGGACAGAAAACTCAGTTTAATGAATGTTTTTAGTAATTCGTTTTCAGGTCGTTTTTTGTCCACTGCAGTGTAGACATAGCCTTAGGGTTGTTGTGTAATGTGGAGATGAGGGAGGGAAAATATTTTTGTTTGGCGCAGCTACTCAGAGCTTTATACATAAACAGGCCTGGTGATGTCATCATGCTGGGTCACATGATAGGCAATTCAAACATCACACACGCCCCCTTCTGAGCACACAGAGCTGAAGAGCTGGATGCAGGAGCTATGAAATGAGATCGTGGCAAAACCCCTTTAAGCACTCTAAAAAGTTTCCTCTATTGAGGCTGCTTTCACTCTCAACATGGCCACGAAAAGGTATTGCAAAAATTCCACTATGCTGACAAGTCTTGCCATATAGTCATGTCTCTTTTATTTGGATTTCTGTAGCACTATGAAGCTGATCCACAATACTTCCATGTTTTTGGTGATATTTGAAGGCAAGCCAACCCTGTGTACTTGATATATGAGATGATGACTTTTCATGTTCTTTGAAGGAATCCAGTGCTTGTTTCCAATTCTTGAAGCCACCATAACTATATAAAGCATCCTTGTTGCACCGTTTTTGCTGGTGTCCAAAGTGCCTACATGGAAAACAAAATGTAGCATTTTCTTGTATGTACAGAGTATTCAAGCCAGTTATACTTGTCAAACCAGTGCAGTGGTACTGGAAGGCTCGTTTACTTGGGCCATACTGGTCATATGGATAATGTGCCAGTTTTGATTGCACGGGACCATTTTCAAGTTGTCCTAAATCTAAAGACATGCCTACTTGGCACTGCTTTGGAGCTGCATGGTTGCACTAGATCAAGACCTGAGGCCACACCTTTCTCTGTTTCAAACCCTGAGGCCACAGCTCCTTCTATCTCCTCTGCCTCAGTCAATGAAGTGGTGGTTTTGGGCTTCAGTGCATTATGTCTGTCTTCCTCCTCTGGTTGGTGGCTTCTGGCTCTGTCTTTATCAGAGAAAAAATTTCTGATATCCATTGCCACAAGCAGGTTTGGAAAGGAAAGGAATCCTGTTGGATTTTGGCCAATTTCAATTTTAATTGCCATCCCTTTTCTCACACATGTAGAAAAAACATCTCCAATTGTTCTCGCCTTATGAGGAATTTTTTTTTCCATTTTCCAAATTGAGTTATCATAATGAATCCCTGAGTTAATGATCACTCTTTAGACTATATTATTATTTATTTATTTTACAGCTCCAGTAATTCTAGGGCGCTGAGGGGGGTTCTATGAACCTGTTCTACTGGGGGTCATAGATTTAGCACTTTCTAGCTACAAAGCAACACTTCTGGCTCAGGTAAACTACTTTTAAAGTGCTCTTCCTGTTCCTGCATTAATGCCACTGGATTTGCCGCACTGAAGCTACAGTATAAACGTGTAGCTTTGTACATGGTTGTAGTGTGACACGCCCCCGATCTCAGGCGCATTACAAAGTAATGAGAGCTATGATTACTGTAGTTACAGACGATACTTGGGGGCACATTGCAGCGCAATTACGTCTGGAAGTACAGACTAAAAAGATGCTGTGTGAACATACCCTAAGGCTATGTTCACACGGCTTCAAATGGGATGTATTTAAGTCCGTAATTACGCGCCGCAGTGCGCAAATTAAGTCAGGAATACGTCCCAGTCATTACGGTAATCCAAAGTTCTCATAGAGAACTATGGATTACGTCTCCTCTCCCTGCTCGGCGAATACGCCGCGGAGGGAGATAAGTGACGTGAATTACCAGCGGCATATACGTGTCGCTGGTAATGAATGTCTATGGGGTGGCGAGGTGCCGACCTCCCGCCCCGTCCACACGGTGTAATTGCGGGGCGTAATTACGCCCCGCAAATAAGCCGTGTGAACATAGCCTAAGAGACCGCCTGCACTTGTAGCAATACCCTATGTGCGTAAATGGGCAAATGTTGAAGGTTTATCAGCTTTAAGATCTGCACAGTATCAAGAACTGATCAGAAGTGATTTCCAGCAGCCCAAACCACTCAGTGATGACCTCACACAATGCGATGAGCTATGTCTGCTGCCCACTGGCAAAAGCACTAGCTGCCATAAACAGGGCAAGTATTCCGTGGACGGTGCTGAAATGTTCAGAGTTTGAGAGCACCGAATATCCTGCATTCAGATACCAAACCACTTTTTCTATGTACTTGGAAAGGTTCCAAACTGGGACCTTTAACCCCTTCCTGACAGCCGGTCATAATAATATTGCTCTGCTTTATTTCTGCCTTCCCAGAGCCATAACATTTTTATTTTCATTTACATACACATAGAAGGGCTTTTATTTTGCGGGACAAGATGAACTTTATAATAGTTTCATTCACCATGCCATAGAATATACTGGGAAACTGAAAAAAAAAGGGTTAAATAGGGTGAACTGTAAAAAAAAAAAAAAAAAAGTGCTTGCGCCATGTTTGTAGTGGTTTGTTTTTACGGTGTTCACTCTTCAGTATAAATTATTGTTATCTGTATTCTGCAGGTTGATATGATTCCGGCAATACCAAATATATTGGATTTTTGTTATGTTTTAGTACTATAAAAAAAAATAAACATTTTCTATTTTTTGCACTACAGCGTCATTATTTGCGATCAATAACTTTTTTTTATACTTTCACCTACGGACCTGAGTGAATGGGCTAAAGTGTACTTTTCATTGGTAACATTTTGGGTTAAATCACTTTTATTCCATTTTTTAGGCGAAATAACCCAAAAAAATGCAATTTTGGAGTTTGGGATAAATGTTATTTTTTAATAGATTTAACTTTGACAAATGCAGCAATACCAATTATGAGTAACTTTATTTTTTTATTAGTAAAATGATTTTTTTATTTTTTTATTTTTATACTTTAAACACGTTATATATTGCAGAAGGGTATACAAAGATGTAATACACATATCTAATGCTAAACCACAGAGCTAATCAACATAACTGCAGACAGCTACAGCTCTGTTGGTCACCCCCTGAATGGGGGCTGGCCAGCCGTGGAATGAAAGATTCGGGGCAGCAGGCATTTTATCCAGGGCGCAAGCCCTGTATTAAACCGCCTAGCGACGCCCCTGAACTCAATATTGATTCACCTGATTCTGACGTTTTTATGGGCTGTTCACACGGCGTGTTTGGATCCGATTTTTGGATCCGAAAATCGGATCCAAAAACACTGCAGCGATCAGCTCTGAAACAGATCCAACACGTATCCAACACTCAGGATCGCACCCTATAGTTTAAAATAGGGCTCTTGCTGCATCTTTTGGACCAAGAATTGACATATCAGTTTTTGGGACGGATCCAAAAGACGCAGTAAGACACGCATTGGCGATCACTCGTGTGAACGCCGATGCGTGTTTCTAGTAAAAAGCAATGTAAATCACATTGCTATTTATTAGATACATGTTTGGGTCCGTTTAGGGTACGACAGACGGATCCAAACACCTATCTAAAAGTGTATATTCACACGGACTCAACACGCTGTCTGAACATACACTTGGAGATATCCTATCTATGGCCCTAGTGCACTTTTTGACTCAACCACAAGTCAGAATAGAAGGAGCACCTACTGGACTTTGGAGTCTCATTTTCATAAGGATATTTTTAGAGTCTACAGGTTTGCGGACACAGGTGCTATAACTTAACAAACACCCCATATTGGAAACTGCACACCTAGAGGAATATATCTAAGGTGTAGTGACTATATCGACCACACAGGTGTTTCAAAGATTTTTTTTTAGCATTAGGCTGTGAAAATGAAAAAATTTATTTTTTCCAACACTATGCAGTATTAGCTGAAAATGTTTCATTTTCACAAGGAATCCTGGGGAAAAAAGGCACCCCACAGTTCATTACGCAATTTCTTCCAAGTTCGACAATACCCTATGTGTTAGTGTAAACTCCCTCTCTCATACACATGACAGGGCGTATGAGAGAGGGAGCGCTATTTGGAACGCAGATTTTGGTGGGGCCATGTCGCATTTGCAAAGCCCCCAAAGTACCACAACAGGTGAAACTTTCCAGAAGTCACCCCATCTTGGATTCAACACCCTGCCGGGAACTCATCTAGGGGTGTATTGTGCATTTTGGACCCACGTGTTTTTAGGTTTTTTATTAGCATTTGTGCAGAGAAAATGGGAAAAAAAAACAAACTGCAGTTCCGCCAATGTTTGTTGGGTTTCATTTTTACAGTATTCGCCGAGTGGTATAAATGACAGGGATAACTTAACTATGCAGTTCAGTACAATTGCAACAATATAAATTTTAGATTTTTATTTTTTATGTTTAACTACTTTTACACTTTTAAAAGTAGTAAAATTTGTGATCAATTTGTGGGAACCCCTTTTTGCCTATGACATATGGGTGTGTCATACTGTATGTCGGTAAGGGGATAAAAGGAATGTGTGATTAGAAAATGATCTATTGTTTAATTCATATTTTTAATTTAAACACATTTTTTAAGATTTTTTTTTATTTTTTCATTTTCCACATAACTATCAATATTTTTTTTAAATCCTGAAATCCTGTGGTTTTCATTTTGGCCACTGTGCCACTAATAGACTGACACTTCCTGTTCTGAAGAGAAAAAGTTTCAGAAGTCTCCTCACTATCAGCACTGGCAGTATTCAGGCTTGTCTATAGGACGGATTTTAAGGGCATGTTCACACGGCTTATTTTGGGGTGCATTTCCCACGTATTGCGAGTGTACTGCGCTCTAATATGAGCGAAATGCGCCCCAATCATTACCGTAATCCATAGTTCTCATAGAGAACTATGGATTACGCTTCCTCTCCCCGGGCATACAATACGATCGTATTATACACGCGGGGGTAATGCGCAGTGAGTAATGCTTGTCTATAGGGCTGGGGGGCGCCGCTCCCTTCCCTCCGGTCGCGGGAGTACGCACCGATCAGCGCGACTCCCGAAGACCCGGCGTAATTGCGGGACGTTCTGTACGCCCCGCAATTAACACATGCGAACTTACCCTAACGAGGATTTCAATGCAGATTCTGCGTTGATTTTCTCATCAAAATCATTGTGTAAACCAATGGCTATTCATTTGAATGTCCATTCCATATGATAGTTCACATATTAAAAACCATGGTGTGGCAAAAGAAAAGATCTTTCTTTTGAGCAGATCATCATCGGATCCCACTCAGGCGTGGGAGGCGGAAGCGGTTTAGCCAGAACCAGGCGAAAAGTGCGTCCGTTAGAGAACATTCTTGGCAGAAATCCAAGGTGTCAGACCTAGCCTTACACTGAAAAGTGACAAAAATGTGTATAGATAACACACGATCCACCAGTTGCAATAGAAACTAGTCAACTAGTCACAGCTCCCCCTCTCCACCTCTCTGCCCGCCTCCAGGTCACAGAGCATGCCTAGAAACTCTCCTGTAGAAGTCAATAGGTCTACTTCTGTTCATGGGCTCTTATATCCATGGAGCTGCTGTAAAACATCTCTCTAAATGCTGTTATAAGAAGCTCAGACAAGATGGCTGCCCCTAAAATCATATATGTACTTCAAATAAAGTTAAAAAATCTAGTCAGAGAATAAAAATGGCCATGAAGAAAAGAATATGTATCAGTATCTGGTTTTAATTAGTAAAAAAAAAATTGCCGATAGATTTCCTTTAAACATATTATACTCAGTATGTGTAACGTGAGCCTTTGTTGTTAGTATTTTTGCTCTGTCTGTACATCAATGCTTTCCTATCCAATACTGCTTGTATCATTTCCAGGTATGTCTTGAAGACGGTGGTCTTGGGTCAGATGCTGTCTCTCTTTATTTGTGGGACTGCAGTGACCAGTCAGTTTCTTGCAGAGAAGTATAAAGTGGACACTCCGATGCTACAGAGCTTCATCAATTACTGCTTGCTTTTCCTGGTGTACACTGTCTGGTTGGCGTTCAGATCAGGTATGTCAGTCATTTATCCACTGCTTTAGGACTGGCGTTGTTTTGATTTTATTGTGAAGAAACATACGGTAATCTGTCGATTTAAAAAAAAAAAAAAAAACTATATACAAAGAAATGTAGCAATGATGTTTCCTTTTCAACTGTATAACTTGTCATTTTTATGTTTAAATGTTAAAGGGGTTTTGCCACGAAGTAATTTTATTCCTGCTTTGCCTTGCTTCAGCTTTGTGTGCTCAAAAGGGGGCGTGAATGATTTGTTTGAACTGCATATCATGTAACTCAGCAGGATGACCTCACCATGCTTTTCTCCACAGTGTGCTCACTCTAGTCAAACAAAGGTCTGTTTATGTACAGAGCTGCGAGTTGCTACAATGTAGCTTAGTGGTTAGCACTTCTGCCTTCCTGGGTTCAAATCTCTGCAAGAGCTAAATATGTGGATTTAGGTTTATTTTTATTTATTTGCATTGTTTGACTAATTAGTAAGGACTACAGAGGTAGAATGACAGCACCTGGGGTTAAACACTCGCTTAGCAGTGAGTTAGTGTGTGTGATTACTAAGCAGAGAATAGACTGAGGCCATGTTCACACGGCTTAAAATGGGCCGTATTTCGGTCCGTAATTACGCGCCAAAGTGCGCCAATTACGGGCCGAAAACGGCCCATTCATTACGGTAATCCACAGTTCTCATAGAGAACTATGGATTACGTCTCCTCTCCCCGCCCGGCGAAGCCGCCGGGCGGGGAGATAATTGACATGTCACTTTCTAGCGGCGTATACGCGCCGCTAGCAGTGATAGTCAATGGGCCGGCGAAGTGCCGGCCCCCTGCTTACTCCCCCGCTCCCGCCCCGCCCCCGTCCACACGGCGTAATTGCGGGGCGAAATTACGTCCCGCAATTAAGCCGTGTGAACATAGCCTGACAGTAGCTCCCGGAGAGGAGAAGTGATGTCTGAGCATGTGCAGCCAGGACTGAGGAGCTGTTGTCACTGGTCGTATCACCTGGAGATGAGCTGTACACTGGATCAGCAAGATAGCAACTAAAACGAAAATGTTACATAATTTTTAATAATGATGAATGGTAAAAATTTTATTTAATTTGCAAGCTTCCCACGTCAATTTTGCTTTGTGGCAAAACCCCTTTAAAAGTAAAGGTAATATGACAGGAGGCACAAGGCAACTTCACAAACAGCATATTTGTACGCAGATTTTTACTGTAGGCTCCCCACATGTTGGGAACCTGACTTACAGGGTCAGCAGGGAGTATCATGTTTTTTCCACTGTGATGCAAGAAGAATGACTGCTACTCTGAGGTTCTGGAAACAAACACACAGAAGTGAAAAACTGTTTGAACTTACAAGGATCATATGTGTCTACGGCTTCCAGGGTCTACCCTTATGGCGGACATTTGAAGGAGGAGTAGGGAGGTGCAGTAGTTTGTTTACTTTTCCCATTACAATAAATATGTGCATCTGGCCAAACATGCATAGATGTAACTTGTTCAATAGAACTCCACGGTGTCCAGGTGTGCTGCGCTAAAATATAGATCCAAAAGTGCATGTCATACTATGGCAAAAAGAAGGATATGATGATCCTGGACTCTTTTTTTCTTACTGTCACACTTATTGTTTTAGATTATCAGGCAAAATTTAAAAGGATCATGCAGCTTTATAAAATATTGTATTATTTGAATGTAATTGAAGGGGCCATGGCACTTGTAAGAGAGCTGCAGCCTTGTACTTTTAGTGGTGGCAATGATGGGTGTTGCTGCACTGTTCTGTTCCTTATTGAAGGAAACACAAAAGCTTTTAGCTGCATTTAGCCACAACCATGCCTCCATGCAGCAAACTCGCACTGTCATTGTTGGCCAAATGTGGCCAAAAACTAGTGTGTTCTTACCCTGACTGGCCTTGCTTGAATAAAAAATTGGCCATGTAGGGAACATTGCCATTAGTAGTGGTTCTCTAAGCATGGGTCTACATGTGATGTTCTTGATAAGGTTTTGTGAAAATGAGGTTGGGTTCTCACATTTGCATTGTTTTGAAGGCAATAAAAACACATGTATTTTTTTAATGTAACCAAATATCACAATTGGAAATTTAATTATACAAATTTCTGCATTATAAAAAAAGTAAGCATTTTGGAAACACGGGCCACATGTATGAACGGGGCTGCGCGAGAAGTCTGGCATCTTTTCAGCCCGACATCTAGCGCAGCCCCGTTCGCACTAGTTTCAAATAGTCTGCACGACAATATCAGGAGCATTACAGAGCGCCCGCAGCACTTTGTAATACGCCTGATTTCGGGCGGCATGTGGGGCGCTGTAGAACTGTATGAAACTACAGTATAGCTTCAGTATGGCAAATCCAGGCGCATTACTGCTGGAACAGGTACACCACTTTCATAGTGGTTTACATGAGCCTGAATTGTCATCTTTGCGCTAGAATGCGCCTGATTTATGACCCGCAGTAGACCGGGTTTATAAATTCAGGCTCATTCTACACTATTGTAATGGGCATGAAAATTGGCGTCTAAGCGCCAAAGATCATACATGCCACCCAATGTGTGTGTTTCCGTCATGCGGTTTTAATGTGTTTGTTAAATGTACGTGTTGTTGCTGCAGTTGAGAAATGCAACAAAAACCAAAACACAGCGTCCCACAGGCTCACCAGCCTCACAGTGAGCGAGTTTGCTGTTTTTTTTCTGGAAACATATGAAACAAATCTTAGACTAGACTCAGCCAGATTTGATTACGGTCAGTGCTGTATTAAAAAAAAAAAAAACATTCAGACCTTCATGAATCCATCTTAGTATTGCTGCTCTTATGTCTAGTCTGGACCTTGAATTCACCTTTATGTGTTTTTTTTTATCTTTGTTTCTGTGATTGAGACGTCTTGATATCTGCTTACCCTTATCAAAGCATTTCAAAAGTTACCCAGATGTACAGAGTGCTCTGCTTGACCAATATGAAACAAATGGAAAGATAAGACCTGAGAAGTCTGAACATTATCTTCTTTCTAACAGGAGACAATGGGCTGTTACACATTCTAAGAAATAAGTGGTGGAAGTATCTGCTCTTGGCTATTGTTGATGTTGAAGCAAACTATTCTATTGTTAAAGCTTATCAGTTTACGACCATCACTAGTGTCCAGGTAAGAATGCATGGTGCTGTACTGTCCTCTTTCTCTACGCCAGGTCCCTGAATATTATTCTACTAATGAAAAGTGGTGAAGCTGTCAGAATTGAAGGATGACAACATATAGCTTGATGCTTTGTATGGTTAATTAACAGCATTGTACTGGGTTCAAATTCTACTATGGGCAACATGGAGTTTAAAAGTCTTCTCATTTGCTTTGGACTTCCTGTCACATTCGAAAACCTATTCTTAGGTTAGTTGGCTTCCAAACTATTGCGCAGAAAAGACTGCACTTAATCAATAAATAATGATATTAAACTTTTAGGTGTAGAAAGTGGGTTATTACATTACTCAGTGCAGTAGTTTTAGAACATTCCCTAACCCCTTTCCAACATTAGTCATACCCCATATTACAGCTGGCTTCATGAGCTATTGCGTGGGACTGGAGTTTACTCCGGACGCAGCCTATTAAACCTTTAGATGCTGTAGTCAATTGTGACAGTCTCCATCGGCACCCTAAGATTGCTTCTAGGTTGTTTGTGATATCGCCACACCTGACTGTGCCCTCATGGTGATTGAAAAAAGTTATATAAACCCCAAAGTGGTACCAATTAAAATGCTGTAAGACATAAAAATAAAAAAAACTACTAGGACTGCAGTATTTTCTTCATCATGCATTCTTGAAAATAGATTTAAAGGTGATCAGTCATGTGTTCTCCAAAATAGAGCTGATGAAAACATCAACTCATCCTGCAAAAAATAAGCCCCTTCAAAGCTGCATATACAGAAAAATAAAAAAGTTGACTCTTAAACTATTGTGATACAAAAACATGTTATCTTTTAAGTTAAACTGTTTTTTGTAGTATAAAAGCAGTAAAACATAAATTTCTATCACTGTAATTTTATCGACCTGCTAAGTAAAGTTAGCATGTCATTTACACCACACAGTGACCACTGTAAATAATTATTATTATTATAGATTTTAAAGCGCCATTGATTCCAGGGCGCTGTACATTCGAGGGGGTTACATACATTACATAAGTCATAACATTAACATAACATTACATAACGAGTACAGTGATAATGACAATTGGCACGACAGAGGGAGAGAGGACCCTACCCGCGAGGGCTTACAATCTACAAGGAAGGGGAAAGAGACAGGAGGTGAGGGGCACACATGTCTGTGGAGGAAGTAGTGAAAAGTTTAGTGAAGGTTATAGGCAAGCTGAAGAAATGGGTTTTCAGGTTGTTTTGAGCTGGTAAAAAGGGAGGAGAGTCTGAGTTTTGGGCAGTGAGTTCCAGAGTGTGGTGAAGCAGGGAAAGTTTTTGGAGAGGTTGTGTGAGGAGCTGATAAGGGGAGCGAGGGAAAAGGGCCCTTGAGGAGCGGGGGATTCCCCGTGAGGGGAGTTTATTTGGAAATTGGGGCCGTGATGTTGGAGGGGAGAGGTCAGGAGAGGTGTGGGTCATGGTTAGTAGCTTGAAATGAATTCGGGGGAAATGGGAAGCAGTAAGGATTGGAGGGGGGGAGAGGCAGAGGGGAGAGGGTGGATAAGAGGGCAGCGTTAAAGGATGGATTGGAGGGGAGCGAGGGTGCTAGGGGGAGGCCACGAGAAGGTTTTTGCAGTTTAGGCGGGAGATGACAAGGGCATGGACCAGCATTTTTTGTAGGTCATAGTTGAGGAATGAGCGGATGCGAGAGATGTTTTCAGGTGGAGGCGGAGGTAGGGTGGGGGTTTTGGGATGTGGGGGTTTGAAAGAGAGAGCGGGTCTAGGATTCCCCAAGGAGCGGATTGCGGGACGGTGAGAGTGTGAGCCGTTGATGTAATTAAGAGATCGGGGCAGGGGTAGGTTGGAGGGTTGGAAAAAGATGATGGTTCTTTTTTTTCCACATTTGTTTTGGAGATGATGAGAAGAAGGAGGAAATGGCGACAGACGTAAGGGATCGGGAGAGAGAGAAGGGACATCTGGGCCGGAGAGTAGAGTTGGTATCTAGCTACAGGTGGTAATGAAACCCATGTGAGGTAGAGTGACCGGGGGCCCAAGGGGTAGATAGAGAAAGTAGTGGGCCCGGACTGCCCTTGGGGGCACCGCAGAGAGAGGGGGGGGAGGATTTGGAGAGAAAAAGGAAAAAAGTCCCCGTTCAGTGAGGTCGGGGACCCAGGAGAGTGCCGCCCGTGATCGAGGGAGGAAAGGATTTGTGAGGGGGGAATTGGTCGACAGGGGTCAAAGGCGGAAAAACAGGTTAAGAGGAGGAGCACAGAGTATGGCATGGACTTTAGCAGTTTCTAGGTCATTAGTGACTTTGGGTTAGGGGGGGGTTTCGGTGGGTGGTGGGGTCAAAAAACCAGTTATAGTGGGTCAAGAAGAGAGGGAGGGAGGGGGGGGGGGACAGTAAAGATAGACGTGTGCTAAGGGTTTTGAAGCAAAAGGGGCGTGGATGGGGCGAAGTTGACAGAGAAGTGGGTCAAGGTTGTTTTTTTTAGGATTGGGGTGATAGTAGCTTTTTAAAAGGCGGAAGGGGGAAGATCCCAAGGTTAGTGATGGGTTTAAAGAGATGGGTGGGGCTGGGATGATAGAAGCCTGAGGTCTGGGATGAGGTGGGATGGCAGTGGGTCAAACAAGGAGTGGGTTGGATAGGACGTAAAGGGAGAGCTTGCTGAGTGCCGGGGGGAAGCAAGTTAGGGGGGAAGAGCGGTTGAAAGGGGAGGGGAGGGGGGTTTGGGGACTGTGGGTGAAGCTTTTCTGATGGGGTTAAATCTTCTGGGGGAAGTGAAGGCAAAAGTATCTGTGAAAGGGGATGGGGGGGGGGAGGTGTTGGGGGACGGAGAAGAGATTTGAAGGTTTTAAATATTGTCTGGGGTTTGTGGGACGGGGGAGGATATGAGGGGGGAAAATAGTCCTTTTTGGTGGGGATTTGCGGACTTAAATGTCTGCGTGAGTGTTTTAAAAAGGCAGTCATCAATGGAGTGAGTTTTCTTCCGCGGTTTTTGGGCCCTTATTTGGAGCAGTTTTGTGTTTGGTGAGTCTGTGGCCAGGGTTGTTGCTTTGCGGGTTCTGTTGGGTGTGAGAGGAGCGTGAGTAAAGGGCGGGATGATTGTAGGGTTTGTAAAAAGTGGTGGCTGGTTGGGTATTTTTAAGAAAAATAGGGGAAAGGTGAAGAGAGTCCGAGAGAGTGTGAGGGTTGGGGTTTTTTGTAGATTCCTGCGGGGTGTATGGAATGAGACAGGAGGGCGGGGGGGGAGGGTTTGTGGTGAGGTAGGGTTGTGGTCGATATAGGGTTGGAGATTTAGAGGTCGATAGGGGGGAGGAAGGGTGAGATGAGGTCCCGTGTGTGTCCATCTTTGCGAGTGGCTCCTGAGGGCCCCTGGGGAGAGGTCAAAGGAGGAGCGAGTGAAGGGTTTGTTGGAAGCAGGTGGGGGGGCGATTGGGTTTTGAAGTTCCCCTGATGATAGTGGGGGTCGGTGAAAAAAAAGTGGAGAAGCCGGAAACAAAAGGGGGTTTTAAAAAAGGAGCGGGAGGGCCTGGCGGTAGTAACAACAGCCACTTGGAGGTCGGGGGGGCGTAGTGGGACAGGTGCACCCCAAAGGAGAGAGTGTGGGGAAGGCAGGGTGGAGGGGGACAAAGGAGCAGGTGTGCAGGGGGAGGGAACCTCCACCTTTCTTGTTACCCGGGCGAGGAGTGTGGGGAAGTTGGAGGCCGCTAAAAAAGAGTGCGGGAGGGGAGACTGTGTCAGGGGGGTCAGCCCGGTTTCAGTGCCCGGAAGGTAAGTGCGTGGATGAACAAGTCATGTATGTAGGAAAAATTTTTACATAAGACCCCGCATTTCAGAGAGCTCCCCAGGAGAGGGGTGGGGGAGAGGGTCAGAGGGATTTGTATCTGGTTTAAGGGATTAAAGGAATTAGTAGTTGGGGGGAGTTGTTCGGGGGGCAGAGACTATGGGGGGGAAAATGCTGGGGGGGGCCCCGGGTTTGGGGGGGTATGTCCCCCGGGAAACCCGATGGAGCCCGTGAGGGGTGAGTAGGGGGGCAGTAGGATAGACTGTAGTTTGGAAAGGGTTTTTTTGGTGCGGAGGGCATTAACAGTGAGGAAGAGGTGGTGGCTGCAGACCAGGTGTGAGGGTAGAGCAGGGGGAGATGTAGAGTTCATGTCAAGCGAGGGAGTTTGGGGAATAAGCAGTAAGTGTGAGGAGAGTGGAGATAGCGATGATGAGGGAAAAAAAAGAGCATAGTTTTAGATCACAGGTTGGACCAGTTATGATATCTGGCTGGGGACAGTTGATGGAGGCGCTCTCTGGTGGGACTGTTGATGGCGGCGCTCTATGGCTGGGACAGTCCGATGGCGGGCTCTCTGGCTGGGACAGTTGTGGCGGCGCTCTCTGGCTGGGGACAGTTGATTGGCGGCGCTCTCTGGCTGGGACAGTTGATCAGCGGCGCTCCTCTGGCTGGGACAGTTGATGGAGGCGCTCATTCTGGCCTGGTGACAGTTGATGGAGGCGCTCTCTGGCTGGGAGGTTTGGATGGAGGCGGCTCTCTGGCTGGACGGATTGATGGAGGCGTCTTCTGGCTGGGACGGATTGAGGAGGCGCTCTTGCTGGGACGGATTGATGGCAGGCGCTCTCTGGCTGGGACGGGATTGATGGAGGCGTTCTTGGCTGGGACGGATTGATGGAGGCGCTCTCTGGCTGGGACGGATTGATGGAGGCGCTCTTGGAATGGTGACGGATTGAATGGAGGCGCTCTCTGGCTGGGACGGATTGAAGGAGGCGCTCTCTGGCTGGGACGGATTGAAGGAGGCGCTCTCTGGCTGGGACGGATTGATGGAGGCGCTCTCTGGCTGGGACGGATTGATGGAGGCGCTCTCTGGCTGGGACGGATTGATGGAGGAGCTTTACTCGGCCTGGGGAACGGATGATGGACCGGCGCTCTCGATGGCTGGGAAGGATGATGGAGGGCTCTCTGGCTGGGACGGGTTGATGGAGCGCGCTCTCTGGCTGGGAAGAGGTTGATTGAAGGCGCTCTCTGGTGGGACGGTTGATTGAGGGCTCTCTGGCTGGACGGGTTTGATTGAGGAGCTCTCTGGCTGGGGAGGCGTTGATTGAGGCGCTTCTGCTGGGAGGAGATGGAGGCGCTCTTGGCTGGACGGGTTGATGGTAGGCGCTCCTCTGGATGGGACGGGTATGATGGAGGCGCTCATAGATGGGTGGTAGTGATGGAGGTGCTACTCTGGCTGGGGCCACGGTTGATGGAGGCGCTCTCTCCGGCTGGACGGGTTGATGTGAGGCGACTTCTCTGGCTGGGAACGGTTGATGGAGGCGCTCGACTGGCTGGGGCGGTGATGGAGAATAAAATTAAAGAAAACACTGCTCAATCTTTGGTCAATCCTGACCTTCAAAATCCTCTAAAGTGGTTCCATTCGAAAACCGTCAACTCATCCCGCACAAATTAAGTCCTTAATCAACTACATATACAGACAAATAAAAAAGTTATTCCTGCAGAATGTCGACTTAAAAATGCAATTTTTACATAAGCATTTCTATTGTGTAAAGGTAGTAAAACAAACTATATAAAATTGATATTGTTGTAATTTTGACGATCAACATCAAAAAGTTATCATGTTATTTATACTGCACTGCGAAAACTGTAAAAATGAAACCTAAAAAAACAGTGGCAGAATTGTTTTGCTTTTTTTTTCTATTTCCATGGCCCAATGAAGAAAAAAAAACTGTAACAAGACTTGGCCCAAAACGCACTATACGTTTCTTTTTTTTTTTTTTTTTCAAATTTAAATTTTTATTAACATTTTTCTTTTAACAATAATACAAATATCATAAGCATATGAAATAGGCATAAGGAACAAAAAACAGGTGATACCTGGGTTACATATGTATATAAAACCTTGGTCAGTAGAGCAGCAGAAAGCATACAGCATGTCACCCTCCAGCTGGGAATCTTCCCCAAATCGAATCCCGCTGCATGATCTAGAATGATTAACCTTTTTTTACCCCCTCTATCCTACCAAAATAAAGAAGAAATAATAAGAAAGGACAATACGGAAAAGGGACAAGGGAAAGGAAAGTACTGGGCTCGGCAGGAACCCGGGAAGGACGACATCTGATGTGACACAAAAGTGGGGATTCGAGGAGGTCACAGGCCTCCCCAATTTTCAACGCCAAGGTCCAAGCTTCATCCTCACACTGCCCCTCACGCCAGCACTCTAAACCCAGGGGAAGCCTTATACAGAATCCAAGGGTTCCACGTCCTCAATAACATTCCCTGTTTCTCAGGACTACGTGCTCGATCAAACTCCTCCATACGTATGTGGAAGTCCAACCTCCTCAATCCACTCCAAAAAACCGAGGGACGGATGTTTGCTTCCCACTTACGCGGGATTATCGTTTTGGGCTCCTGGAGGAGATGTCTTGTCAATGATTTTTTATATGTCCCAACAGAGAAATTGAGCCTCTGGAGTGTTCGGGACAGTGACCCCCGTACAATCCTGAATGGCCTGCAGGACCTTCTTCCAGAAGCCCTGTAAGGCCCCACATCCCCACCGACATGTGCATAGTTCCGACCTCTGTGTTACATCTCCACAGACATCCGGAGTATTGGGGTACCACTTGTGGAGTTGGGCGGAAAACCGTTATACCAACACGAGACTTCGGATTCTTATAACTCGTCTCCTTGCGCCTTAAATGCTTTACACTGCCTTGTGCGGTGAGGGTTGAAACATTTGTCCCATTGGGCCTTCGTGAAGGATGGTTTTGAAGTTCGTTCCAAAAGTTCTAATATAGGAAGGGAGAGGTAGATCCCCCGACGAAAGTAAGAGTTTATAGATCAAGGGCAATTTGCATGACTAGGGTTTCTGTGGACTCAAACAAAGTTGTCTCAATATGGGTTCAGAGGTCTGTTATAATCAAGTTTCCTTATGGGAACAAAGAAGTGCTGAAGCTGGACATACTCATAGTGACACTTGGGGGATATGGGGCCAGTTCCCACTAGATCAGCGGACGGAGAAGACCTCTATCGTGAATATCTTTTGCAAGAAGGGGTGTGGTTTTGAACCTACCTAGGAAGAAGTTAGTAGATTTCCCGGGGGGACTAAAGGGTTGTCCGTGATTGGATTAATTGGCCCTTCAGGGTCTACAGAACTTCTGATGATTGGGACGCCTTATAACAGCAATCGTACAAGCGTGGTGAGAGATCAAAGTGGTTGAGTCCAAGACCTCAGAGTTTGGAACCTGGCAGAGAGATCAGAGCATAAGACTCACAGCTTGTGCGGATGTGCACCCACAGTTTGAGTTTCGTGATAAATGGATAAGATCCCAGAAATCTAGTGTAGTCGGCTGCTCGGGTAATAAAGTCTACAGTCAGTCTGACCCACTCCACCGGCATTCCTGGGACGAGTTCAGGAGTTCCCTAGGATTTCGGGCGACTAGTCCCCCAGATAAGTTCACTGATAACATCGTGGAGTAATAAGTAGAGCAACTTCGGAGAGGATAGACCATTTTCAGACGATCATCTGCCAAACCAAGAGAAATCTCTTCGACCCCAGTTGTCTAGTAGGACGAGATTTTTAGTAAGGAAAGTTAAGGAAATGACATAAAATAATGTGAGTCAAGTTCAGGGATATGGACTCTAGATAAGAAATGCCTTTGAGGGCAGAGAAGGAAAGTTATTTTTTAAGGAGTCACCACCGCCTTCCTAGTCTAGTGAGGACTATTTCATAGCTTCGATTTGGAAAGATGATCTTGGTATTGGAACCACTGAGCAAAAACGTGCCAACTTACGGACATCAGAGAGGGATGGCGAGGTATGTGGGTCTCGCCAAATTAAATTAGAAGGTCGTCCGCAAATGCGAGAAACATTTAAACTCGGCATTTACCCTATTCGTATATCCCTCTGATGTCTGGGTTGGATCGAATAGCTCCATCAAAATGTTCCTTAAAAAGGTACATATAATTAACGGCGATAGCGGAAAGCCTTGTCTAGTAACCATTCGAATCTCGAAAAGCCCTCAGACACGGATCCGTTAATTTTAATTCTAGCTGACGGATTGTCATAGAGGGCCATAACCCTAGCCGTAAAGACCGGGCCCAGACCAACGTGACGCAGGGTGGAGGCTAGAGAGTCCCAAGATATCCTGTCAAACGCCTTCTCTGCGTCTAATGACAGGACCATCAAGGGAATCTTCCGAGAATACGCGTACTGGGATCAGATCCAGCTTTTTTCAGTAGTATTGTCCCTGCGCTTCCCTCCCACACCCCCCCCCCCGGCGTGGCCCCGCGGCAGAAAACCGACCTGGTCTGGATGAATAAGGGAGGGCAAGAGATTGTTTAAACGATTAGCCAGAAGTTTAGCGTAGATCTTTAGGTCCACGTTTAAGAGAGATATTGGGCGATAGCTTCCACAGTCCTGTGGGTCTTTGCCAGGTTTAGGGATTACCGTAACGTGGGCCCTAGTAGAATCTGGTGGAAGTTGCATCGTCGAGGGAGATGGGTTGTAGGTTGTGGAGCATCACTGGGATAGAGGAAGGGTGCCAAGGGACCTTAAAAAAGGAGGCCCGTTGAGGCCATCAGGGCCTGGGCCTTTTCCCACACGGTAAGGTCCTTACATGACGCGGCCAACTCTTCACTGAGACGGGTTCTACATCTCCTGAAATCATTTCTGTAGACAGAAAGTCCGAAAAGCCGCTGGGGGGCCCTGGTGGCACCTGTGGACCCATAGAGGAAACTGCGGGTAGGTGATAGAGTTTGGAGTAAAAGGCATGGAACTCCTCCGCTATCTCCCTAGACGTATGCACTGTGGCGCCCGGAACGCCCCGAAATGTGTTTAATGCTAGGAATAAAGGACTGGTCGTGCATTTGGTCACTGGAAGTTTGGCCAGCAGGTTCAGTAACCATCTTGTTCCCGTTACTCATTAAAATTTAGCTCCTCTGAGTCTGAATAAGCTTTACCCCACGCAGACTCAAAGAGCTTGGACGTGGACTTCTAGCCTCGCCTCCAACAGTTCCTGCAGTACAGAGGCGGAAAGAGCCTGCTTATGCTTCAGTTCCAGGGAGGTTACCCTCTGCAAAGCCGCCGCAATGGTGGCAGTACGGGCCTTTTTTCAACCGACTCCATGTTTGATAGGTGCCTCTGAGAACACATTTTAAGGCTTCCCTCTTCATTGTGGGAGGTGTGGGATTCATCCACGTGGTCTGAAAGGAAGTGCTCAAATGGTCCGCTGCAGTCCGCCCAGCACAGACAGAGTCAGCTAATAAGATTCGTTCAGCCGCCAGGATTGATCTGTGCTGATGAAATTAGGCAAATGATAGGAGGTAAACATGGCGCGATGGATAGGACCAAAGTACACTGCCGATTGACACGTGGATTCTCAAACCAATGGAAGGGCAACGTGCTGCAAAAAAGGACAAGTCGATGACTGTAGGTATCATGAGGGGTGGGAGTAGAAACTATAAGAGATATATGTCTGGAGTGATGTAGCATTGCCCACCCATCCAGAGCTGGAATCTACGAGAGCCCAGTTTGACCCTCTTCATAGCCGAATAGGCTATTGGAAGAGCCGACCTGAGGAGTTGTCCAAGACGGGGTCTAGTGTGAGATTAAAATCTCCACAAAATAGTAAGGTGCCCTGCGCATGAGAATGCAACATGTCCAGGACTTTTAATAAGAAGGAAACCTGCCCCTGATTAGGAGCGTAAACATTTACAATCGTAAACAGCTGCCCTTGGATGGTGATGAGTCAAAAATGGGTATCTCGTCTTCCTCATCAATAACGCGTCACAACCCGATACGGCAGTGACTTGTGAATAGCGATTGGCCACTCACTTAATTTTTGGCGAGATGAGGTAATTGGCAAAATGCCAATGAGTGTAGTATCTATTTTTAATAAGTCGGAGTAAGTCACGCTTAAAATGGTCTCTTGAAAACACACAATCGTGTTTTCTTCCCGATGGAAGTGTAAGTATTTTGAGCACGTTTCACGGGTTATTGAGGACCCTGGCGTTGAATGTACTATCTGAAGGTCCCATTCAAGACGCTGCAAGAGCGGCCAGTGAGGGCCACCAAAATCCAGGGACTACCGAGCAACAGTGGGGAGTGGGAACTGGAAAGCACACAGGAAGGAGACACAATACACAAAAAAATCACAAAAACAAAATTAAATGAACCTGGGAAGGAGGGAAGCCCGCCAACCACACTAAACATACCTATTACTAACCAGGGAGTACACCGAACTGCAGATGTTATGATAGCGTGGGGGGACTCCCGTACCTACTGGGGTAGCGTGGAAAACAGGCATGTTACAAAAGCACTTCCTAAGAGATAAAGGAATATAGTGAAAAACGCTATCAACATCCGTCTTAACAAATGAGGTGGGCCCTTCTCTAATAAGAATATGGTTATTCACAGGGGCCAATGCTATTATGTTGGAAAGCAGGCCCTTTGTCATTAGCTAGGAGGAACCTCTAATAAAAGGATCCGCACTAGAGACCAGTATGTTTTGCGCACTGGGCAGCCTAGGGCCCATTAGTCTCCTGGGTGGGAGACATAACGCTATGGATCTGGGGTATGGGCCCTCCAGTGAGGCATCAGCACTAGCTCCCCCAGGAATTGGGGGGTACAGACGGCCAGGGGCGGTGGATAAGTCAGTGATCTGTAAATCCGTCTGGAATCTGGGAAGATTCCTCAGGAGTGCGAGGGTATAGGTGTGGCCTCGTGGCGGACAGATAAGATTCGAACGGGAACCCCAACGTATATGGATACTCCTCATCCTTGGAGCACAGTTTTCAACATGGCTCGCTGTGCTAGGCACTTGAGTGACATATCGGGTAAATCTGTTCAAGGGACTGTGCACATTGAAACAGGAAAACTCCGCCCTCTACGAGGCGATTGCATTATGTCCTCTTTAAGAACAAAAATGCACCCGACAGACAAATCTCGGGCCGCTGGGATCATTGGTAGCTGGCGAAGAGCCGTATGTACTCTGTCTAGTCGGATAAAGTGTTCAAGGGCGCTTTATACATAGTCTAAAGATGGCAGAACACTGTAGAGTATAAGATCGTGAAGGCCCGGCACTGAATTCTGGGAGACCAAGGATCCTAAGTTATTTCTGCGACCCCTTTTCTCCACAGTCATCTAGGTGTTGCCGCAAGTGGACACTATATTGCCGGTCTGGAATGAGATTGGACTCACTGCCTGTAGGGCTGTTAAAGAAGGATGACGTTAGAGTCCTGTGCTTGTTGCAGGGTATCCACCATGTCGAAAGTCGTGGAGAGGTACCATACGTAAGTTGTCAAGATCCTTCCCTGTGTTCCTCCAACGAACGTCGGTGAGCCATGGCAGAAACTGTTTACCTGTGACAGCTCCAGTGGGCAGGGTTTCGAAATGAGGCTTTGGAAGGGTCAGCAAAAATGACTTAGCCTGCACCTACCTTACGGGACACGGGCCGTGCAGGCACCTGGGATGGAGCATTAAGCCTGTAGGCTCCACAAGGAGCCAGGACGACACCAACGAGTCTCCTGGATTGGGGGCTAAGAATGGTGGAGAGCTGTTGAGACTATGACGAGAGTTCAAGTCCTGGGAACACGGCTATGATCACTCTCATTACTGAAGACGGTAGAGAACCTGAGAGGAGGTGCAGAGGTCCTGAGTGACGACAAGGCTGGGGACTCCATGGGAAGGTCAGGATGGTGTTCATTGACGGTTTGTCTAGGCCAAGAAGGACCTGTAGACCGATGTTGGGGAGCGTAACAGCTCCCCCCTCTTGGGATGAGGCCGCTGCTGCCCATCACTAAGGAACTGAGGCCGAGGCGCCAAATGGGGAGGCCCACCTTTCGCAAGGTGGTGGGTCGATGGACATAGCGCCGAATCAACACAAGCCCCTCAGCAGTCATTGGTGGTTGTTGGTTGGTAGTATCCGGGTTGTGTAGAACGGGGGATCAGTTGGGGCCGTCCATAAATAAAACGTTAAGGGGCTGAGTGCTAATCTGCTTCTAAAATTTTCAACCCCACTCAGTGGAGCACCCAAGGGAGAAGTCTGAAACGGGGGTCCGCGACTCCCAATCAGGCGGTGAGGCGGTTGTGAGGCATGGGAGAGTGACCCCGGAGCCAGAGGTAGAGCCCTCCCTCTGGTTGCATTTCAATAGTCCCACTGACCAATCTCCCCTCAAATAAGGACCAGGGGTATGAGGAGATGAATCGTCCTGGGGGCACTGACTGGGTCTAAGTGCTGTGCGTGGGTCCCTGCCATCTGTCCGCACGCATAGACAGCAGACCCCCCTCCTCCTGTTGCCCTGCAGCGGCGAGCCCGCTGGCACCGCACCAAACAGAGGAAGGAACCCGAGAAGATGTAGCTTCCCTGTGTCCGGACCTTCTGTGGCGCTGAGATCTTGTGGCTGCGCCACCTGATGTGCGCTCCTCCGCGACTCCTGCTGTGTCTCCGTTGGCGCGGGTGAAGAAGGCGCAGTGTGTCCGGCTCCAGCCACGGCGACATGAAGCTGCGGTGCAGGCGCGCAGAGTGCGCTTGTCATCAGGTCCCGCTGGGGCGCCGTCTGCACGGGTGAAGAAGGCAGCTGTCCTGAGCCAACTGCCCCGTCCTGCGGGCGCGGCGAAGCTGCTTGGCCAGCATCTGCCCGATGCACCTGCTGTGTCTCCGGCCCCATGAGGGCTGCCGCCGCTGCATGTCCGGGGCTCGTTTGCGCCCGCAGAGGATCCACCGTGGATCGTGGCCTCGGAGCCGGGGGCGCCGCTCTCCCTGCAGGGACAACCGCTGGAGCAGAGGATGCCGGCTCGGCTGCGGGGATCTCAGTGTCCCTCCTGCGACGCCCGGAGCGTGTAGCAGGTAAGGCCGGCTGTGAGAACGTCGGCTGTGTGGGAAGAGGAGCCGTTCCGGCCGGGACGCCATCTTGGGAGACCTCGTGGCGAGGGTCATCCTGAGGCATCAGGGCAGAATAACGCCCGAAATACTGGCCAATAACCCCCTGAGTCGAGCCTGGGGTGGCCGGGGTATCCTTTTTGGCTCTCCTGGAGGATTTCCCCATGATAAGGCGCCGATGTAGTCGGATAGAGCAAGAAAATGTGGAGGAGCTCGCAAGTCTGCTTCCTCACACGGCCATGTCAAGCCACGCCCCCCGCACTATACATTTCTAGATGAATTCTATAAAGACTGTTAATTCCAAAATGGGGTGACTCTTCTGGAAGGTTTCACCTGTTCTGGTACCAAAAACTGTGTTACAAAAGCCAAATAGAGCTCCCTCCCTGCGTCCAAACAGCAGGGTATTGCCATACTTGGAAGAAATAACAAATATTGGGGTGAGTTTTTTTTTGCTGGATTCTTAGTGAAAATTAAACACTTTCAGCTAAAACCATATATTCTGATTTAAAAACAGCTGTAATATCCCATTATGCTAATAAAAATTTCAAAATTACATGCAGCAAAAACCAAATATAAAGCCTCAAAAGCCACCATTCATATAGACATACCTTCTTCTCAAAATAGAGAATAGTGCTGCGTCATCCTAAAAAGCTTGTACAAAAGTTAAGTAAAAAAAAATCCATAGCTACTTTTTTTGGGCACTCACTAACGATCGGGGGAAATGTGATATTTCCCCAAACGTCTGAGTTCACCGTCCAAAGCTTTAAGACTAAAACACACTGCAGCCGAAAGCGGAGTAAGTCATAACCCCCACAAATCCACCACAACCCAATACCTACACGTTTCAAATAAAAAAAGACTCCTTCGTCGGGGTTGGTTGAAACCAAAAACTCAACCTTTTACGCCCAGTTGTTAAAGTTTAAATTTTTTGGTTGTTTTTGCAAAAATCTAATTTTAAAATTAAATGCATATTTTTCCACACCCAGTTTAAACCAGGGGGGACTTGGGAATCTAGATTAAATATCCCTTTTTTCGATCCGGGACATTTTTCCATTAACCCCCAACACCGCCCACCTCTTTTGCGTAAAACTTTTTGGGGGGTCCGTTAGTCTGCAGCTAGTTTTTTTGGCCCGCGCAGACTTGGGGTTTGCGGTCCCCCGGCCCGAAACTGCGCAAGGGATGGGGGCTGACTACACAGCCACATCCCAAGCATTTTACTGCGACATGGGGGAGCGAAAAACCCCCAACCGGTCTTTAAAAACCCTTTTGATTGCGTGGCTTACTGCAGCCAATCAAAGGGTTCCCCTGCTCTTGGGGGTGATCGAAACCCCGTTGACCTGACAGACCCGGAACCTGCCCATCACCCCCGACTGTCTTTTTAACAACCATTGACCGGGGCAAAAGGTGGCTGTCCTGATCACTGCCTGGTCAAATGACCAGATTAAATTATACAAATAAAATATCTAATAATTAACAATGTTTTAAAAAAAAAAAAAAAAAATAAAAAAAGGCAATTGGCTTATACCTCATTGGGGTTTTTCCCTTCCTCTGGATCAACACCTTACACAAAGCTAACTGGATGGACGTCTTGTCTTTTTTCGGCCTTAAAAACTATGAAACTATGAAACCGTTCTCCCTTCTTGGGATAAAAAAAAAAATCTAAAAAGTGTAAAAAAAAAAATAAATAAAAAAAAAAAAAAATAAAAAGAAATTTTTAATAAAAAATAATTGTGCAACATTACCCAAAAACCCTACACAGATTGGGAAACCAACACCAATAACCTATAAAAATTAACCCTAACAATTTATTTAAGTGTAGAATGTGAAAAAAAAAAAATTTCTGCAATAATTTCTAAGGAACTTAAACTTTTTCCCCCTAAATACAACTTTTTCCAAAAAAAAAGGCCTCATCCAACCGTCATTGAAAAAATAAAAAATTACAACTTTGAAAGCAAAGGCAAAAACTAAAAAAATTTATCGTCATTTAAATACTTTTCACCGGGCTTAAGGGTTTTTAAAATTTTCCTTTTCCCCCATCCAACTTTAATATTTCAATCCCAAAAAAACCTTGTCAACCCTGAAATTTTATCATTTGTTTTCAGTCCGTAAAAAAAAGATTTGTAATTTTTTTTATGATTGTACAAACTCTTCAATTTTTGATTGAGCCCAAGACCAACCTATCAACATGTAACGACCAGAATACATCAAACTGTGGAAAAAAGGATTAACTGAAAAAATAAAACTCTCCTCCCACCAGGCCATATATAAATTTGCCAGGGAAGGAGAAAATTTTTTTCCCCCCGGGCTCCCTGAAGGCAAAAAAAAAAAAGGTTAAAACTCCTCAATACAAATTAGACCAATAAAAATGAGCCAAAGCATAAGACCAGATTTTGGGGATCTGGGGGTAAAGTGCACAACACCCCCAAGTTATCCACGTGAAGTTTTCATTCGAAACAAATCCATCAAAAGTTTTCAAAATCTGTGTACTGTCCCTGATATAACTGGGTATACAAGTCACCAAGGGTTGCAGAAGATCATCAATCCAAGCACAAACCCTCTCATTTAATGATCCTATACCTGAGATATTGGTCTCAAAGGGGGCAAGGTGGTCAACTTATGTATTTTAGTTAAACCGTGAAATATAGGTATAACTGGGTGATCAACCAACAAGAATTTAAGTTGTCTATTATCCCAAATTCCAAGATTGACTCCTTCCTCCAGCAAATTGTATAAAATTCCTTTAAATTCTTGAGTTGGATCACCAGATAATCCTTTGTATGTTGTCACATCACTGAGTATGTTGTAAGCTGATTCTTTATATGCACTTTTATCCAGAATGACCACCTTACCTTAACATTAAAATGTTATTCCCATATAAAGTGAGACAGTTGTTTGCTCAAAATGAATTAATGGGTTGTGGACAGGGCGGGCAAAAAACTTAAAAGCAACAAATGACTTGCCTTGCTGTCCCCCACCATTGCCGCTTCGAAGCTCCCTTGCAATCTGCTCCTCTTGACTTCCAGCTTAGTGAATGGAGTTCCAGATTCTCCTGTGTGTTGGGTTGAGAACCCAAAAGTGAAGAGTAGTGGATTATCAAGAAGCTCCGAAGCAGCAGCAGACAGGTAGATAATTATTTTTTATTTTTTTGCCCAGTCTTCTACCAATTCAAATAGGTTTTTTTTAACTGGATAACCCTTTTGAACCTTAATTTCTTCATTAGATCTGATTCATATATATAAATATTCTTTTCTTCATCTTTCAGCTTCTGGACTGTGTTGGGATCCCTGTTCTGATGGGTCTTTCTTGGTTTATTCTTCGCTCACGCTACAGATTGATCCATTATATTGCTGTTGTGGTCTGTCTGTTGGGTGTTGGAACCATGGTTGGTGCAGATGTGCTATCTGGAAGAGAAGAAGGCAAATGTTAGCAATATGGTAAAACTTCGGTTGTTCTGCTTTCTCTAAACATGGTTAGGTAACAGGTAGCTGTGTTATAGGCGTACAATGAAGAATTTGCGGTCTGCTGCCTTAAATGTATTGTTGCAAATAATATATAAGGCAGAAAGTATAAAATGTTTAAATGTATAATTTGTTTTATTAGTGTTTACAAGTAAGGCCCCGTTCACACGGCTTATTCCCGACGGATTTGTGCGCCGAATTGAGCGCACAAATCCGCCTGAATAAGGGCGGGGCCGAGCTGGCGGGGCCCGGCTTCCCGCCCCAAAGACAATGATTGTTTACGGCGCGTCCCGCCGTAAATAATGTGCATGTCAACTTTCTCCCCCCGCGGCGGATTTGCCGGAGCGGGGAGGACGACGGATCCACTGTTCTCTTGAGAGCATGGATTACCTAATGACTCCGACGATTGGCGCCTATTGAAGCGCAAATAACCGGCGCGGAATCCGGCGCCACTCCGTCGGCAAATACGCCGTGTGAACGGGGCCTATGAGTTTTTAAAATAACCAAAAAGAGAAGCAGTTTAGAAAATGTTCCAACCCTACATGCTTTCAGATGACGGCATCTACTACAATTTCCCTGACAGAGACAGTCCAAGATTGTTCCTTCTAGGCAAAGAGCATTCTGCTAGGGTAATGATAATGATATGCTATTTGCCCCACTTGCACTGATCTCTTACCAGAAATTGGTCTATGATTATGAAGCTATGCTAAGCAGCTAATTTTATATAGGGAGGTGGTAGATAAAACTCTGCAGTGTATATTTCGGTAAACTGAGCCTTACTATTGCTACTTGTGAAAATGGGACACTGTGACTACTTAATGGGGAAAAAAACTACTTAAAGAGTACCTGTCACATAGATTATGCCCCCCCCCCTTGCTGAGGACAGCACAAGCTAGTGTCAGACCTGCTGTTCCCAGCGCTGCATCCCTTATTCTGTAAGATGCAGTAGTTGCAGAGTATTTAATGCTGAAATCTGCAGTTTTCAGCCTGAAGAGTAAGTTTTTTTCATACCCTGCCCACCAGAGACTAGCCCCGCCCACCTCAACTGATAAACCTATTACTTTGAGTAGGTAGAAACATGTGAATAGCTGTCAGTGGGCAGGGCTAGCCTTTGGTGGGCGGGGCTAACACCTGCTCCTAATTAAGATTTGAGCATTAAATGCTCTAAAACTACAGAATGTAGAAAACTACAGCATTTTACAGAATAAGGGACAGCAGGTCTGACACTGGCTTGTGCTGTCCTCAGCAAGGGGGGCATAACCTATGTGACAGGTTCCCTTTAATGGGAAAAATGGGGGCGGATGCTGTGAAGACTGGATTAAGTTGCCAAGCTAGTTTTGGATGCGTAAGCCGCCCTCCAACATTCCTATTAAGACTGTCCAACGGCAAATAAAGTAAAAGATTTGCTTTTGGATTTAGCCTGCGAGAGAAACATATCTGAGGCACAGCTCAATCACCAGTTGTCTTACTATCTCTCTAAAGTTTATCCTACTGCAGTTATCTGGATTTGTAAAAATAAATTTGATGGAGAATTATTTAAATTTGGCACCTGGAGTCAGTATGACAAAGGTTACAGTATGTGCCAGTGCATGATCGACATGCAAGTGTGAATGATGAGACAGGAAATTTTATGTAAATGGGGCATATTTATCAGTACGTTCTAACTTTAATTATACAGTGTAAAGTTAGATAGTGGAATAAAGTGAGACAACTTTCAAAAGGTATAAAGTTACACTAACTGCAGCAAAATTTTGGCACACACTAAGTCACTTGTAGAAAGTTTCCAGCACTCGTCAGTAGATAAAACGCTGTATTTATTTATCCCATTTAAAAAGTATAAAATGCAAAATGGAATACAAAAACGCACAATGTGACGCGTTTCAAGTCTCTAGGCGGACTCTTAGATATAATGTGCTGTGATAGCCAGATACTCCGTTAAGTAATTACAGCTGGAGGTTCACAAAGCATTAGCTCTTAATATGCCATACACAATTCATAAAAGACAGCAGAGGATATACAGATTTTCGTAAAGGCATCTAGCATGCATGTATACAAAAAGTCAATAAGAGTGTAGAATAAATAAAACCACATAAACACATCTTGGTGTTTATCTATGAAGTATCGGGATGCTTCCAAAATAGATTGTAGACTTGGGTGTTACATTGTATATGTGCTCACGTACCCTTTGGTGCAAAGGTCTGAACTCCTGTTGTCTGCAATTTCAATAGCACATTCTAAATTATGTGTGGTATAACCTCTATTTTTCAATCTGGAGTCGCAGAGATTTACTGCATAGTATAGATTAAATTTGTCGAACACAAATAAAACCATATATTTTACTGCATAATGTAGTAGACAGTTTTCTGGAAGGATTGATAAAGTGTTACATGTAGATACAATTCTAAAACAAATTTGTATCCAAAAGACCTAATACAGTGGGGAAAAAAGTATTTAGTCAGCCATCAGTTGTGCAAGTTCTCCCACTTAAAAGGATGAGAGAGGCCTGTAACTGACATCATAGGTAGAGCTCAACTATGAGAGACAAAATGAGAAAACAAATCCAGAAAATCACATTGTCTGATTTGGAAAGAATTTATTTACAAATTATGTGGTGAATAAGTATTTGGTCAATAACAAAAGTTCATCTCAATACTTTGTTATATATCCTTTGTTGGCAATGACAGAGGTCAAACGTTTTCTCTAAGTCTTCACAAGGTTGGCACACACTGTTGCTGTATGTTGGCCCATTCCTCCATGCAGATCTCCTCTACAGCAGTGATGTTTTGGTGCTGTCGCTGGGCAACACAGACTTTCAACTCCCTCCAAAGGTTTTCTATGGGGTTGAGATCTAGAGACTGGCTATGAGAAATGCTATGAAAACTATAGATTACCGTGATTTCAGTGTGCATCTCACCCGTATTAGAGCACAAATACGTGCTGAAATGTGCGACAAAATTACCCCATGTGAAAATACCCTTATGAATCAACGCTGATTGTGAATCAGTTTCTCCTGCTGTTGTGAAAATGTAACAGACAACAGGTAGAGATGATCATTTTCTTGTCTTGAGGCATTCCCACTGAAGTTGGATCAGCCTGAAATTTGGATTTCTCTCTTTGATTTTGAGTATCATTTCAAATGCAGAGCTCCATGGAATATTCATTTTGATTTTCATTGATCATTTTTATGTTTTATTTTTCTCAACACATTCTGCTATATAACTGGAATATTTCATACATTGACATGTAGGATGTGGTATTTTAGTCTTCCCTTTATTTATTTTTTTTGAGCAGTGTGTATGTGTAATCCCCTTAAATGCGCATAGTATGTAGCAATACTGTAATAGATGCTGATATACTCTTTTTAAGTTGAGAACGGTTTTTGCTTCTCTCATTACAGCAAGTGACATTCTGATCGGTGATGCTCTTGTAATCCTGGGAGCCTGTTTGTACGCCATCTCTAATGTTTCTGAAGAATATGTAGTGAAGAACCTTACCCGTGAGGAGTTCCTGGGGATGCTTGGGCTGTTTGGCACTTTTGTTAGTGGCATACAAATGTATGTGTCCATATGATTATTTGTACCACGTAATGTTTAGCCATTGTTTTCTATTTTAGATTGTCGAATTGTCCTTTCCTGTGAATGTTTTACACTTTCTGCATTATGTTCTTGAGGAACCTGGGTGACAACCAGTATATCCACCATGCAAATCTGCAAATCCCATAGAGGTTGTCATCCACTTTTCTCAGGCTTCTGCAGGACAAATTCACATACTTCTACAGTAATACAACCAAGGTTTCCACTCACCACTAGACATGTTTCAATCAGGATTTTGGGAAAGGCCGCTGGGGTTTAGTATGTGATTCATTATTTTGGGGGTATAAAATAATGTAAATCCAGTCAGTAGTCTGTGCTTCCAACTTTAACAGGTTAGCCTGAGATAAGAAATAGGGTATGCCATTCCCCAATTCCCTTCTTCCCTCAGGAACACTGTCACTCTTGTGCATGGCTATGACTGATATTGTAGTTCATCCCTAATCGAGTGAATTAGGATGAATTGCAATACTATACACCATCATCAGCAAGTGTGGTGCTGTTTCTAACAGCGGGACGAATGTTAGCTCCGATAATACTGTAAAGAGAATTTGTCTGGTCTTCTGACACGTCTGTTTTAGTAAATACTTATATTTTCTATGAACACTGTTATAAATTCATCCTAGAAATGAATGGATAAACAATGGTATTGCCTATCTGTGATATCAGAACCAGAGGAACGGGCACATTGCAGAGTTCTAAGAGAAAACTCTACAGAATTATAATGCAATTATTAGAGGAATGCAGTTATTACAACAGACGTATCAGAAAAGCTGGAAAGTACCTTTATGTGAAAGAGAAAATGTTGTTGAAAACTGCCTACGTATGCCCTGTAGTCTTCTACAACTCTACCAACATACTCCGAAGGGATACCTGCAACAGAGGTCTAAAATTTATATATGACTGAAGGACTTACCTGTAAATGTCTTTTTCCTCTTCTTTTTTAAAGGATGATTTTAGAATATAATTCTATTGGCAACATTGAGTGGGATTGGAGAATAGGTAGGTATTTTACCGTACACTACTTTATACCAAACCTTCATGTTTTGATCTAAATAAAACCAAATACCGTATATACTCGAGTATAAGCCGACCCGAGTATACACCGTGGCACCTACTTTTGCCACAAAAAACGGGAAAGCTTATTGACTCGAGTATAAGCCTAGGGTGGAAAATGCAGCGGCTACTGGTAAATATCAAAAATAAAAATGGATACCAATAAAATTACATAGGCAGTTTAATGTCCCCCATAGGCAGGTATAGGCAGTTTAATGTCCCCCACAGGCAGTTATAGGCAGGTATATGTCCCCCCACAGGCAGGTATATGTCCCCCACAGGCAGGTTTATGTCCCCCATAGGCAGTTATAGGCAGGTTATGTCCCCCATAGGCAGTTATATGTCCTTATAGGCAGGTATATGTTTTAATAGGTAGGGTATAGGCAGGTATAGGCTTGGTATAGGTAGGATATAGGCTAGGTATAGGCAGGTATAGCCTACGTATAGGCAGGTAATGGGCTGGTATAGGCTAGGTATATCCAGGTAATAGGCAGGTATAGGCAGGTTATAAAAAAAACAAAAAAACAAACAAACACTTACCTGGCTCCCCGCCGCTCCGCCTCCTCGCTGTCCGGCCTCCCGCGCGTTCCTCCGTCTTCCCGGCACAGGTGGGTGATGTCATCAGGCCGCGCACGCAGCGTGATGACACACACTGCCTGTGCCGGAAACTGCGGGCGGCCGCGAGTCTGCTTGCAGCCGTCCGGAGTCCACTGCAGCGCAGAGAGCACTCGCTCTCTGCCCTGCAGTGGTATCTTCCCCTCTATGCGCTCCGGAGGAGTCGCATATAGGGAAGAGATCGCCGACAGCGACGGGCACGGCAGTGCCCGTCGCTGTCAGCTGTACTCGGCCTTCAGTTATATGCGCTCCCTGAGGAGTCGCATGTAGCAGAAGTGTCCCTGCCGGCGCACGGGCCATCGCAGCGCCCGAGCGCCGACAGTGACTCGAGTATAAGCAGAGGTAGAGTTTTTCAGCTCATTTTGTGGGCTGAAAGACTCGGCTTATACTCAAGTATATACGGTATATTGTCCTACCTTGATCTTCAGGCGATAAGATGATTTGATTGGGTCTGCCTGATGAAACCCTAGATAATCAATTGTTAATTCTGATAAGCTATGAATGAGGAGAAATGTGGCATAGCTTTGCAAATGATTGGTGACCCTATGTTGTACAGAGCTGGATATGCTTTTTTGGGATCCCCATCTACACTCACCGGCCACTTTATTAGGTACACCTGTCCAACTGCTCGTTAACACTTAATTTCTAATCAGCCAATCACATGGCGGCAACTCAGTGCATTTAGGCATGTAGACATGGTCAAGACAATCTCCTGCAGTTCAAACCGAGCATCAGTATGGGGAAGAAGGTGATTTGAGTGCCTTTGAAGTGGCATGGCTGTTGGTGCCAAAAGGGCTGGTCTGAGTATTTCAGAAACTGCTGATCTCCTGGGATTTTCACGCACAACCATCTCTAGGGTTTACAGAGAATGGTCCGAAAAAGAAAAAACATCCAGTGAGCGGCAGTCCTGTGGGCGGAAATGCCTTGTTGATGCCCGAGGTCAAAGGAGAATGGGCAGACTGGTTCGAGCTGATAGAAAGGCAACAGTGACTCAAATAGCCACCCGTTACAACCAAGGTAGGCAGAAGAGCATCTCTGAACGCACAGTACGGCGAACTTTGAGGCAGATGGGCTACAGCAGCAGAAGACCACACCGGGTGCCACTCCTTTCAGCTAAGAACAGGAAACTGAGGCTCCAATTTGCCCAAGCTCATTGAAATTGGACAGTAGAAGATTGGAAAAACGTTGCTGGTCTGATGAGTCTCGATTTCTGCTGCGACATTCGGATGGTAAGGGTCAGAATTTTGGCGTCAACAACAAAGCATGGATCCATCCTGCCTTGTATCAACGGTTCAGGCTGGTGGTGGTGGTGTCATGGTGTGGGGAATATTTTCTTGGCACTCTTTGGGCCCCTTGGTACCAATTGAGCATTGTTGCAACGCCACAGCCTACCTGAGTATTGTTGCTGACCATGTCCATCCCTTTATGACCACAATGTACCCAACATCTGATGGCTACTTTCAGCAGGATAATGCGCCATGTCATAAAGCTGGAATCATCTCAGACTGGTTTCTTGAACATGACAATGAGTTCACTGTACTCAAATGGCCTCCACAGTCACCAGATCTCAATCCAGGGGGTCCAACCCGTTACTAGCATGGTGTACCTAATAAAGTGGCCGGTGAGTGTATGACATCCAAGTGGAACCCTTTATTATTGAAAATTGATTAGATCATTTTGTTGTTCGACATCCTCCACATTAGGCTAAGTTCACACGGCTAATTGCAGGGCGTACAGTACGCCCCGCAATTACGGCAGGTTCTCGGGAGCTCTAGCCGCCGGCCCCATAGGCGTAAGCGCCGTAAATAAATGCCATGTCACTTATCTCCCCCCCACGGCGGATTCTCCGAGCTGGGAGAGGAGGCGTAATCCATAGTTCTCTATGAGAACTGTGGATTACCGTAATGACTGGGTCGCATTTAGCGAAATACGTGGCGAAGTGCACCCCAATCATAGCCGTGTGAACATAGCCTTAGACTACAAATAAAAACCACGATTTAAATGTAAGCAAAGGAAGATAAATTTTTGTTTTGTTCATATGAAGAACAGCAACATTATTTAGTGGACTGAACTGACCTATAATAGGGTTTTGATGCGTTTTGATAAAGTCTTCATCATTTTGACTGATAAAATAGTGCTGCAAGCAGCAATATTCCATCCATTAAAACCATCAAAATCTGCAATGGTCAATCCAAACTGAGCCTTCAAATCTAATGTGAAGAGAGCCAACTTTATTGTGATGAAGAGTAAACAAAGGGTTTTCTGGGCAAAAATCAATTACATGCCGATTATTTTGCTTCAGTGGAACTATTTTGTCCTATAACCGTTATTCCATTTGTCCCTATACACTAAATGGCCACTTTGTTAGAGATACCAGTATGTTATTGGAAATGGAAATTTATGAAAATTAGACACTTGAACAATGGGGGCTTCTTAAAATAAAGTTAGCAGGTCTGTGGATTAGTGTGAATCCAGTTTAGAATGGGAAAATCAATTCATCTGAGCGACTTCCAATGAGGCATAGTCATAGATGCTAGACTAGCCAGGGACAGTATTTCAAAAATGTACAACCTTGTGGGGTATTCTCATGCAACAGTGTGGAGAGTATACCAAGAGTAGTATGATTAAAGGAGTTGTCTCATTACGAGCTTTCAGCCTGTCAGTGTCCCTGGTAAGTTGAACTGAGGGGCGTGCTTCTTGGTCTGTCTCTTCTGCTCGCCTCTACCCTACCATCAAGCACAAGCAGTACGTAATTCTATACAGGGGGGGGGGAGAGGGGGTTTGCTTCAGGTTCACTGTGTGTGCCTGCCTAGGTCTGTTACAGGAGAGGGCTGATCTATGAGTGTAGAGAGGTCTGTGAGCTGTGTGTATGTAATGAGCAGAGGGGATGCATGTGTTCCTTACCCCTGCTGTAGCATATATATCTCCAATTCAAGAAACAACAAGGGCAGTGTTACTATATCAGGAGTCTCACTTCAGGAGAGCATAAGTAGTCCTTGCCTGATTGTACAGTATTATATAGTCACTTTCCCCAAAGAATTCATGATTTAGTAACAAAGGGTCATGCTGTACTCTTCTGTGTAGAGAGAGGGGAAGCGGGGGCAACAGGGTTAATCCGGCTGCATGGACACAGACACCGGGGTCCTCCCTCCCCCCTTTCCCACCCCGAAGCATTCTGTGGGGGGGGCTCTTGCTCCGACCTGTCTTCAAAGGTGTGGTATTCAGCCCTGACAGCCAGTAAGAAAAGGGATCAAAGGTCAGTACATAAGTTTTGAGAAGCTGATTTTAGTAATACTTAACGGGGCTAGTAAAAAAGTGGACTTTTAAATGAAAAATTTTTTGCAAAGCTGCTTTTTTTTTAAAAAGTCTTTAAATTTAAAAAACCCCAATTTTTGTAGCGAGACAACCCCTTTAAGTAAAAAACATCTAACATAAAGACATCCTGTGAATGTAAACAACAACAGGCAGTACATAGAAAATTATAGTCAATTACAATACTAGTGCACTCATTAACAAGAGGGGAAAAAAAGTTGCATCTCTGAGCAAAGTCCTTGACTTTCAGATGAATTCAGATTAAATAAGTCCTTGCCCAGCCAAGTACATTTCATTATGGCAGCTGTTTACCCTATAGCTAGAGAACACTTTCAGTAGGTTAGTGCACCATGCCACAAGGAAGTTATAGTCATGGTCTTGTTCCTGGAACATGACAGCAAGTTTTTCTTGCTTTCCCAGCCCTTATAGTCCCAATATCTTAAAGGGGTTGTTTCATTACAGCAGTTGGCAATGTTTTCTGCTGGTTGCCTTGTGAAATGGAGGGGCGTGTGTCTCCTTCCAGTGGGAGTATCTTCTCTCTCTGCAGACAGACCTCCAAAGTGTCATGTGGTGATTCATTCTGTGTCAGCACGGAAAGGGAGAGGTTCTCAGCTGTTATTGGAAGTGAAAAGCTAAGTGTAGCTCAATAGTTTATATCTAAATGTGTTGCTCTCTCTACATACTTTGTTACTAGAATGGGCATTTGACATTCACCCATCATGGAAAGATGGGTGATTTTTTTTTTTTTTTCCCTGTCTCTCTCTTACACAGTGATATATACTGCAGATTACAGCTCTGACCTCTACAGATCTGCAGAACAAAACTATACGCTTTATCTGTTTGTGTTTACATGGGACTGCACATTTGTCTCACAAGTGGTTTATGTGGAACCTCACATCTGTCCCACAAAAGTTTTTACATGGGACTGCACAGTACAGCTGTGTTCTCTGTAATTTGCATGGGACTGTACCTTTTACATGGGACTGCTGTGTTTTCTCTTTTACGTGGGACTGCACATAAGCTCTCTCTCTCCCCTCTACTCACCTCTCTCTCTTCTCTGTGTCATCACCTGCGCGACCGTCGCGACTGTTACTACATCGCCTTAGCCTGCGTGTTCTGGTCCGCGACCTGGCCGGGACAGGACACTCAGCCGACAGCCAGTAATGCTTTAGCTGGGCGTAACCCGACCTGGACTCAAGCTCTGTTGCTAAGCACAAATAAAGCAGCCCATTCTCTTAAACCATAGCTCTTTGCTAATGGTTACCAAGGACGGACATGCTTAGATTTTTGGTCCCCTCATTTTAAACTATGATCTTCGGAGTGAGTCAACCCCTTTAATCCTATAGAGTATATCTGGGGCAAGATAGAATGGAGTGTTTCAAGCATGTCAGTACCTTTATTGAATACCTGCAGGAAGGTATGCTGTCCACATAGACCAATATTCCCATAAAATTACTGTAGTTCTGAAGGCCTTAGGGGGTACAATGCACTTTTATTGACTATTCATTATAAATCAGTGCATGTGCAAACAGAGCTCAGACAACTCTTCTAATTATGAAGGTTATCTGGCATTAGGCCACCTAGTGTATAGGAATTACCAGCAACATCTCTCTCTATTGAGCTTTTTAATTTATCTGTTAAAGGGGTTGTCTCGCAATGCTGTTTTACAGAGCCACAGGCGGCTTCAGTCTCGCACTTCCTGGTTAGACTGTGGGTGGTTCTACTGCAGTGATTGACATATCAGCTTTGCTATTCCTACCTTAGCCTGATAGTGACAGGAGTGCAAGAGGTTTGTTAAGTGTAGTGCACAAGGCTACAGAGCTCTAAAGGGTTAATGTAAACAAGCTTCCATCTTTCAAATTAATGAACACTGCAGGGAGTGACATCACCTAACCCTGAAAAGAAGCTAAATCTAAAAGGCAATGTATCTGGTAATAGTCTTGGTTCCCCTTTGCCCACATATTTAAAGCTAATCAATTAAATGGTAATATCCCTTACAGTTAAAAAGTTTTCATAAACTTATTTTACAGGGCTGCTGTTTGCTGTGTTTGCTCTTTGCATGTTTGGACTATACAGTGTGATGCCCCTTGTGATAAGAGTCACCAGTGCCACCTCTGTTAACCTGGGTATCCTGACTGCTGACTTGTACAGCCTCTTCTTTGGCCTCTTTTTATTTGGATACAGTGTAAGTATGATCTCTAATGGTATTTTGTTTTTACTTTTTGGGAACAGTTTGCTCTGGGTTTCTGTAGTAATATCGTGATCATATACAACGCATAGGCCTGTGTACAACATGACATGTGTAATCTAAGGTAGATACTAGGGGCCTCATGGATGAAAACTGTCTAGGTCTAAGACTTTCTTTGTTGCCCTTAGCAACCAATTAGAGCTCACCTTTCATTTTTTCAAAGCCCTTTATGAAATGAAAGGGAAGCTTTGATTGGTTGCTATGGGAAATAAAGAAAGTCTTAGACCTAGACAGTTTTCAAATATATCCCCCTTCGTATTGATGAGATATCGGAGGCTTAGCAAACCCTAAAAGTAGCTACATTCCTTAGATGAACGTTATCCCTGTAACTTTGTGATTGGAAGTTTCCCGACTTTCCTTGGCGGAATTTGTCAGGGAAAAACAAAGTCGGGCAGTTGGATCTGGACATGGCTGATTTTTTTGTTCTCAAGTGATGAGATGCCGCCCAAGGAGCCTGGGAGCAGCTTATTACCCTCCCATGTTGACAACACATTAATGTCTAGAACTTCTAGCTGTTGGTGAAATGAGCTCTAGCTATTTAACAGCTATCTCAGGTGTATGGCCTGCCATAATGAAGGCTTTGATTGGAGGATGCAAGTATCTACATAAGGGTGCTTTCACATGGAGCATGTTTTGGTACTTTTTTTATGCGTTTTGTGTGCAGAAATGTATAGCATTAATTGCTGTGCGTTTCTGCACAAAAACACATTAAAAAATGCATAAAAAACGCAGGTGTATGGCCAACCTGTCTCTCCTCACTGAAGAGCTGTGACATCATCATTCTGTGTGAAGCAGGGGGAGGTTTTCTGGAGAGCATGCAGCCTCCTGCAGTGTTCTCTTGTCTGCAGAGCCTTCATCTCCAGGCTCCACAAGCTCCTTGCTGTACTATAACCAGTTATACACACAACTGAACTGATGAAACACGTGAGGAATGCACACTTCCCTCCCTCTGTTATCAGGCAGAAGACTGTGTGACTGTGTTATATGGAGGGAACACAGGACATAAGACTGTATTATATGAGGGATCTTTGAGTTAAACAGTCAGTAATTAGTCAGATCATTCACCTTAGAGCTGGGAGATAAGTATAGAGCCAGAAGCCCTTTCACATAGCTAGATTCACTTTTGGTTTTAACAGCTCAGAGGGGAGTAAACACAGAGTGTGTAGGCAGCCAATCACAGTGCAGTGAGCATTTCCTGTCTGGGGGGCGTATCCCAACAGGCTGAATGAAATGTCAGTCAGCCAATCACAGCACAGTGGCTGTGTCCAGGGCGGAATCCGACCATGGGCGTGTCCCGACTAGCAATCACAGAAAATGGGGCGTGTCCCGACTAGCAGCAGCAGAAATAGAAAACGGATGCACAGAAAAGCTCTTATCTGCTAAACCAAGTGACTGAGGTAATGCAACTCAATTACAAAAGTGCTTATTTTTACTGTCCCCATAATTTGAGACATGATCTTTGAAGCAAGAAAACCCCTTTAATGAAAGCTTTAAAAGGAGGATGCAAGTATCTACTTAAGGGTGCTTTCGCATGGAGCATGTTTTGGTGCGTTTTTGGATGCATTTTCTGCACAGAAAACACATCAAAAAACTCTGTGTGAAAGCACCCTGAAAGTAATTTTCCAAACTCTTTGGTCTAGATGTGTTTGTTAATAATTCTATCCACATTCAGATGAACATATTATGTTCCTCAGTATGTTCGTGGAGAGTGATACATTTGTCTAAGTACTTCAGAAGATCAAACCTTATGATGGTCCAACTTTTAGATGCCTCTAAATAGTTAAAGGATCCGTTATTTTTGTATTACATGAATAGCCTCTTGATATTAGTGGGGAAAGCCCATACACCTTCGTTGGTTTAGACTATGTTCACACGGCTTGTTCTGGGACGTATTTCAGCCCATAATTTGCGCCGTAGTGTGCGAATTACCGGCTGAAATATGTTCCAGTCATTACGGTAATCCACGGTTCTCATAGAGAACTATGGATTACGTCTCCTCTCCTTGCTCGCACAATACGGCAAGCGGGGAGATAAGTGACATGTCAACTATTCACGGTGTATACGCGCCGAGAATAATGCATGTCTATGCATTTAAGCCGTTTGAACATAGCCTTAAGGTGACAGCTATTGCTCCCAACTCCTTATTCACATAAACATTTTGGTGTTGCTGAGCGTGCATGTGTCTTCAATGGGGCTGTTAGGCTGCACCTACACGGAAGAGCGTAAAGTATTGCTCGGATTCTAATTAGAATCCGACCAGCATTTTACAGACTGTTTTCGGGCATCCTCTGCCTTAGAACAGTACTATAATTCCCATTTTCCAAAGGATAATGTTTATACCCTGTTTCCCCAAAAATAAGACAGTGTCTTATATTCATTTTTGCTCCTAAAGACGAACTAAGACTTAATTTACGGGATGTTTTTTTTTCTATGAACAACAAAACATCAACATGTATTAATATACACTCTTGGTCTGGGTCAGCTCATAGCATCACATGGCTTTCAATACCACCTGTATGCTGATGACACCCAACTGTCCCGGATCCCAGACTGCCTATCATCCATATCCTCCTCTTCTCCTCCCGTCTCCTAAAACTTAATGTAGAGAAAACTGAATTCATTATCTTCCCACCGTCCCACTCCATCCCTCCACCTGATCTCTCTATCACTGTCAACGGCTCTACACTCTCACCGGTCCCGCAAGTCCGCTGCCTTGGGATAACCCTTGACTCTGCTTCGTCCTTCAAACCCCACAACCAAACGCTCGCCTCCACCTGCCGCCTCCACCTAAAAAACATCTCTCGCACCCGCTCATTCCTTAACCCTGTCACTACAAAAATGCTTGTGCATGCCCTTGTCATCTCCCGCCTCGACTACTGCAACATCCTTCTCTGCGGCCTCCCATCTAGCACTCTTGCTCCCCTTCAATCCATCTCAACTCTGCTGCCCGTCTTATCCACCTCTCTCCTCACTGCTCTTCGGCCTCTCCCCTCTGCCAATCCCTTCACTGGCTTCCCATTGCCCAGCGAATTCATTTCAAGTTACTAATCATGACCTAAAAGGCTCTCCATAACCTCTCCCCTCCATACATATCTGCTCTAATCTCCAGATACCTCCCCTCACGCAATCTCCACTCCTCAAAGGAGCTTCTTCTCTGGTCTCCTCTTGTCAGCTCCTCACACAACCGTCTCCAAGAATTCTCTCGTGATTCCCCCATACTCTGGAACTCATTACCCCAGCACATCAGACTCTTCCCAACTTTCACCAGCTTCAAAAGCAACCTGAAAACCCACTTCTTCAGGATAGCCTACAACCTAGAATAACCCCACTCTCACTACACCCCCAAAATGTCTGCCCTCACTTCTGTCTCTTTCCTCCTTCCTTGTAGATTGTAAGCCTTCGCGGGCAGGGCCCTCTCTCCCTCTGTACCTGTTGTTAATCACAGATTGTCACTATTGTAAATGTTTGACTTATGTATGTAACCACCTGAATGTACAGCGCCCTAGAATCAATGGCGCTATAAAATAAATAATAATAATAAATAATACTCTAGTGATTTCATCACAATCCTCAGCATAAGCAGCCAAACTCTGAATTGCATAAAAAAAGTACTATGTTTTATATTTGGGGGTGTCTTATTTTCGGGAAAAAAGGGTAGGATATTTTTTGGGTTGGGTTTGAAATCCGCTTCAGAAAATCTGAGCTGTGTAGACAAAAGCTCTGTTTTTCTATTGGGGTCTATGGGGATGGTTTACTGTCGGATTTTTGCTGATTCTAAATACTGAATACGCTTAAAAAATCAGACTGTAAATCAATCCAGTGGAGACATAGCCTAAGTTTACCTCTAGGGAAGACAAAAGGATTGGGCTTGCCCAATCCCTTTTTCCCCAGACATCATCATTATGGCAAAAATCATTGGACTATTGACGGACTATTATCTAGTGTATCGGGCCTTTTTGTATTATTTCCCAGTAATGGTTCTGCAAGGGTATTAATTTCTAAAGTACCTTCTTATATTACATCTGATTACTGGTGGTTTAGACAGCAGGAAACAATGTGACCCCTCTAACAAATACACTACTCACAAAATGTTAGGGATATTTGGCTTTTGGTTGAAATTTCAGGATGAACATAAAATTTCTTGACAATTAATTTTTTTAAATTAACCAAATCAGACCATCTCTTAGCTTTAGAATGCACACGTCCAGCTGTTCAGTGTTTCAATACTTCTTGCACAATTTGCTGATCTCTAACAAGGAGTTTAATGGCAAAATTCACAACAGGTGTTTGATCCCTGAATCGCTCGATAAATTTAGGGGATAAATTTGAATTGGGATTTAAGCAGTCCTCCTCATCATGCTGTTCACATTTCGACATCAGGAGACCAAGACAGCACCTTACAATATATTAACAGTACCTCGCCATTGTGAGGCTTCAAGCAGGATGCTCTCATACAGAAGTGGCCACTGAGCCAAGAGTGTCGCAGAGTGTCATCAGCAGGTTGCAACAGAGATACAGAGAGACTGGAAGAGTCATAGAAAGGAAAAGAATTGGACTTCCTTTGGCTTCATCACACACTGAGGACCACTTTGTTGTAAACAATGCCCTGTGGAACCAGATGATGAATGCCGCTCAATTCCAAGTACGTTTAAGGGAGGTGAGAGGCGACCAAGTGTCACGTCAGACCATTCATAACCATTTACATTAGCGTGGTTTGCGTGATAGATGACCTGACCAAACCACCTGGCACACGCATTATCGTCCTGCATGTTCCAGGAAACATCTATGCTGGGCAAGGGATCAGTGGTCCTCGGTGTTCTTCAGTGATGAAAGTCGATTCACTCACTGAGCAGAAATGATGTCCGCCAATGATGCTGTAAACGTAAAGGAGAACGCTATGCATCAGCCAGATCAGGTACCCATGCCAGTTATCTAGCACATAGACCATACTGATGTAAATGGTTACAAATGGTTAGACATGACCAGGGCATTATTTTTTATTTTTTTTTAACCACACTTTATTGAGGAAATTATCACAGTAGAGATACTACATTAACATAGCTTAACATATCTGTATAAATAAGTAGAGAGTAGTGCACACTACAAAACCAAACATAGATATTAATAGATCTCTCCATTACGTATACTGCTGCGAATCCTCTATTTTCATATTTTTTTACTCAACAAGTTGTCTCTTGATGTCCAATGGACCCAGACCCTCTCTACTAGTAAGAGTCTAAGAACCTTGAGACGTCCAGAGGAGATTATCATGTCTTGAGTTCAAAAACCTTTGGATTTAAGAAAGCGATTAGTGTTCAAAACACCTACAATTTGTATCCACTAAAATTAATTAAGCATTAAATAAAAAAAATTTAAAAAAAATTAAATATTAAGAACAAAAAAAAAACAAATTTCCGCCGTCGTTTAGTAAAACCTGGTTGGGATCTAGGCCAATATTTTGAGCATCCTTGGCATCAATCTGCCGATCTAGACCTGTCTACCATTCCTACAAATGAAGAAGGAGAAATTCATCCAGGTCTCTCACCTTAACCCTAATTTGGATCATTTTGGGGTCTCCTATAACCCCAATCTCCGCCATGGAATCCCCCTAATTATCCTCCTGTCAGGTAAATATGTTGGTAAGTCCTGAAAGATTCATCTAATCCGGAGATTCTGTATTCAGTAAGAATTTTTTGATCAATAAATCTCTCCATATATTACAAAGAATTTTGTCGTGAGTTGTTTCTTTGTATTGTTCTTCCGTCCTAACTTTCTATGGTCAACAGTCTTCTTCAATATTCAATTAACTTCCTGGAAGTTAGGGGTTTGACTCCTTCTATCCAATGTCCTCAGGTTGCATTTTTTAGGCGCAATAGGGTACAGATGTAACCTTAATATTTTATGTGCCTTGTGAGTACTTCTCGTCTCCTATCTGTGGAATGAAGTGAAATATTGCACCCAATTGGGTTGTCTTGCATCTTAACTTCCCAGACTATTCTATAAATATAAACAAAACCCTCTTTCCCACAATATTTTGTTCGTTTTGGGCAAATGCCTAGAGTCCATGATAAAATTTGCCTTCTGGAGCTTCACTGTCGGGCACCGTCATAAAATATGGGGCCTGGTGCATCTCTATATGAAATATCAAAAGCGTAGGTTGCTTATGTATGCCAGGATTTGACCATCATTTCCCTCCAATTTTACATTAGTTATGACTTTCCTTAATTTACTGAGATCCTATCTAATTTGGTTTGCCTATGCCACTGGGCCGTCCTAGTTCCCCATCCCCATTAACTAAAACAGCACTCATTAATTTGCTGAGTGGATTTCTTCTCTCAGAAGGCTATATAAGGATGCCCAGGTAACCGGAAACCGTCTGCCTACCCATCAGAGTATCAAATACTCCTTTGACCACCACCACTGTGGCAGGTTACGGACTTGACTCTTACATTAATGTGTACATTGCAAATATTGAAAAATCTGATTAGATTTTAAGCCAAATTTCACCTGCATCTCTACCCAGCTCAGATACCTATTCTCCGAGGTATGAAGTATATCAGACACGTTACAAATTTTCCTGTCTCTCCATTCTTTATATAGTTTATTTTCTCTGCCTTGGGGAAAGTTAGGAAGGTCCCACAGCGGAGCATACTTCGACAGATCATGTAAACCTGTAAAGCTTGCGGATCGCCTTCCCTACCGCTACTGTGTTCCTCTCAGAATCACACTACGTTTTCACCAATGCGGGTAGGATATCTATACGGGAATGTAAAAAATGCTCTTAGTGGGTAGTGGCCGGCTAGTTTCTGTTCCAGCCGTAAGTTTGAAAAATGGTTCATGTCGTGTAACCAGTCTCTGGCATGTCGCACCAATGAGGCTAGATTATTACTAACCTAATGAAATTATCCGGCATTTGTAGGCCTCCCTCTGTTTTTGGCAGTATTATATTTTTATAGGCTATCCTCGTCTCTTTTTGACCCCACAAGAAACCCACATTGCAGATTGTAACTTTTTTATGGTACATTTGTTTTAAACGGAGTGTATATTTTGTAGGTGGTACAGAGTATGGTTTTGAAAAGCTCATAATTTTTATTAAGTGGTCTCTTCAAACAGTGATATACGGTATATTTTTCCATTTATCCCAATTCCTTCACAAGTTTGTCTATCAGAGGCTTAGTTCAACTGTGTGAAAGAGGAGGAGTTGTCCTTACGCGAATCTTTCCACCCCAGGTTGTTAAATAATTTGAAGCAAATCCTACTTTTCCCCCTGAAGGCCGCGATTCCGGGTTCCTTCCTAAAATAGCAATTGGGGCTTTTGTTACATTAAGTCTCTGTAGCCTAGAGATTTCTACCCACTTTCCATCAGCTCCTGCACAATTCGTTCCAGGTGCTGTTGTAGGCGATCGGAACAAATTAACAAGAGGTTCATCCGCAAAACCCCATAATATTTTACCTCCTCATCCCCCACCATTAGCCTCTATAAATGTCGGATGTGATCAAATGGAGTGGATAAGAGGATCCAGGCTATATTGAACTAATAAATGGGGATTAGGAAGTGCAGTACCATGCTATACATGTGCAGTAGTTGGGGACTCAATTATTATGGCACAGACAGGCCAATCTGCCACAAAGACCGGGAGTCTTCGAACAGTGTGTTTGTTTACCTGGGCCCGGGTTCACATATCGCGATCGGGTTGACAGATTGCTGGGTGGGGCTGGTGAGAATCCAGCTTGTCAAGGTCCACATTGGCACCAATGACAAAGTTAGAGGTAGGTGAGTGTCCTTAAAAACGATTTCAGGGACTTAGGCCAAAAGCCTCAGGAAGGACCTCCAAGGTAATAATTTCAGAATATTACCTGTTCCACGAGCCACACCAGAGAGGCAGCTGGGAAGATTAGAAGAAGTGAATAAGTGGCTCAAAAATTGTGTAGGAAAGAGGGCTTTGGTGGTTTTGTGGAGAACTGGGCTTGACTTCTGTCTTAGCTACCTAGACTCTATGCTAGGGATGGGCTGCACCTAAAAGGGGAGGTGCAGCTGTATGGGGGCCAAAATGGCCAGGAAGTTGGAGTAATATTTAAACTAGGGACTGGGTGGAGGTAACTACAACAATATAGCAAGCAAGAATTGTGAAAGATAGAGGAGCTGGGAATTAGGAATAAAACAGGGGGTGGAGTGGAGGGAGGGGGTGTAGATAAAAAGATCAGGAGAAAGGAAATAAAAAACTGAAAAAATCTATAAATTGCAGCTGACCAATGCCAGGAGTCTGACCAACAAAATTAATGAACTAGAAGTATTAATAGCTGTAAGAAAAATATGACATAGTGGGGATAACTGAGAACATGGCTGGACGAGAAGCTACGACTGGTGCGGTTAACTTGCATGGGTTACAGTCTATTTATAGAAAGGATCGTAAAGACCGAAAGGTGGAGGTGTCTTTCTCTATGTAAAATCCTGTCTGAAGGCCAACACTGCGGTGAAGAATATAGGTTACAGGAAATGAACATGATGGATCATATGGGTAAATATACATGGGGGAACAATACCAATATAATACTAAAAGGGGTCTTGCTATAGGCCCCCAAGATAATACACAGAACCCGATGGAATATGTACTCCACAGCCAATTAGATGAGGCGGCCTAATCAGATGAGGTATTAGTATGGGCGACTTAACTATCCAGACCATCAATTGGGAATCTGAAGCTGTTACTTGCTCATAAAGGAAACAGGTTTTTTGTCAATACTAATGATAATTACCTTTGCCAACTGGGCAGGAACCGACTAGAGTAAGACCCTTCTAGACCAATAATAACTAATAGACCTGACATTCGTAACAAAGGTTTTCATGTTGAGGGCTACCTAGTGAATAGTGACCCTAATATAATAAATAATTCGTTTTAATCCTTCATAGAGTTTTTGTCAAGAGCCACAAAAACACTGAATTTTTAGAAGCTAATTTTATTCGTTAGGGGAGTCCCTAAATCGTATTGACCTGGACAATGTGTGTTAAATATGGCAGAACTAATAATAAATGGGATATTTTTAAAAACATCCGTAGAGCTACCACTGTGAGAGGTTACATAACCTTATGGGTAATAAAAAAATTAGAAACAAAAACACCCAATGTGGATCAACAGGATGTAAAAGAGTGCAGTTTTATAAAAAAAAAAACAAAAAGATAAGCGTTTCACCTACTAGGACAGGTAGGGCAGTGAATGAGGCACTAAGAAGCTATAGTGGAAAAAAAATAAAGTCTGTAAAATAAAGATAAAGGAAGCAAAGCTGAGACGGAAAACATATTGCTATAGAAAGTAAAACTAACCCCAAAATATTTTATAACTATATAAAATAGTAAAAAATTAAAACGTAAAATGTTGGGCCCTTTGAGACAAACTGAGGAGAGACAGTAGAGGGCGATGAGAAAAAAGCAAACGTATTAAACACTTTTCTCCCACTGTATTTACCGAGGAGGATGACCTTCCCTGTTGAACAGAGAGATGTGGTAAACTCCAACATAAAAGATTTCTTGTCTAACCCAGGGAAAGAAGGTGCAGCTTCCGTCTTAAGGAAAGATTAAAATAGACAAATCCCCAGGCCAGATATTGGCATACACCCACTGTCCTAGAGATAGTTAAGTGATTGTCATAGATACGGCGCCCCTAATCTTATATTTATGGACTGTCTATTAAGCGGGTATGTCCCAGAAGTATTGGCGCAGTAGCAAATGTGGTGCCAAATTCAAAAGGGGTCAAAACTGATTCAGGAAACTATAGGCCAGTAAGCTTAACCTCTGGTTGTAGGTAAAATGTTTGAAGGTGTTTTCTCATAGATGCTATCCAGGAGTATCTCACTGAAAATAAATGTATAACGCCGTTCCAGCAACTGTTTTCATGAAGACGTCCTTTCAGGACTAATCTCATCAAGCCTTCAATGAGGAAGTCCAAGGGCTAAGCACTGTGTGCATCGTGGGTAGCACTGGATGTCATTTACTAGATTTTTCTAAAGCATTCGATACGGTGGCCAACATAAACAGGTTTGGTAAATAAAAAGTGAGAATGCTTGGACGTGGGGAAAATGTGTGCAAGTGGTAAAGTAACTGGCTCACTATAGAAAACAAAGGGTAGTAATTAACGGTACATACTCAGACCTGGAGTCGCTTTACTATCGTGGGGTACCACAAAGTCCAAGTATTAGGGCCAGTAATCCTCATTAACATTATCATAATGATCTTACACATGGAATACACAGTAGAAATCGATCTTTGCAGACGATACTACTCTGTACAAGTAATCAACACAATGAGACTGATAATATGTTATTACAACGGGATCTGGATAAGTTTGAGGCCTGGGCAGGAAATGGCAGATGAGTTTTAACACTAGATAAATGCAAGGTTAATGCACATGGAGGAAGATGAAATCCATTACATGTATTACATTTAAATGGAAAAACACTGGGTAAAAGTGACATGGAGAAGGCGACTGGGACTCCTGTGGACAGTAAACTTAATTCGTAGCAGCCAGTTTGTCAGCAGCAGCAGCCAAAGCAAATAGGATCATGGGTGCATTAAAAGGCATAGATGCCACATGATGAGAACATTATTCTCCCATTAACAAGTCACTGGTTAGACCACACCATGGAATATTGTGTACAGTTTTCTGGGCACAAGTGCACAGGGAAAGGACATTGTTAGAACGAACAGGTACCAAGGCGGGCAACAAAAAATAAAAGACTGGGTGGACTACAGTACACAGAAAGATGGCAAGATTAGAGGTTATTTAGTTATAAGAAAAGAAGGCTTCGGGGGGACCATAATAACCTAGAGGTTTTAAATACATCGAAGGTCACAATATAGAGATCTCCTCCCAAGATTCTCAATTTAATACACATGGCTGTATCTATGAAGCAAGGGGGCATCCTTTACGTCTGAGGAACGAGAAAGTTTCTACATAAACATAGAAATGGATTCTTTACTGTAAAGAGCAGTGAGACTATGGAATTCTCTGCCAGAGGGACTGGTCATGGTGAATTCAATAACCGAGTTCAAAAAGGGTTTGGATGCATTTCTGGAGCGTAATAATATAACAAGTTATAGTGACTAGGATTCAGGAGAGGGGTCATTGATCCAGGGATTTTTCTGATTGCCAGATTGGAGTCAGGAAGGAATTTTTCCCTAAAATGAGGACAATTGGCTTCTACATTCATTGGGGTTTTTGCCTCCTCTGGATCAACACCTTAGCACAACAGGCTGAACTGGATGGACGACTTGTCTTTTTTTAGCCTTACAAGCTATGAAGCTATAAGGGGGATAGAGGGCATCCCTGCCTCGTCCCCTTCTGTAATCTTATGGGTTGTGATAGAAACCCTGGGGTATTTACTTTAGCCTGTGGGTTAGAGTAGATAGCTTCTAAAAAGTTTCTAAAGTCTCCCAGGATATTCATTTTATCCATAACCGCATTCAACCAGGGCCACTTGACGTTGTCAAATGCCTTTTCGGCATCTAAAGCGAAAAGGGCTGGTGTGTCCTCCCCCAAGTCTTTCCCAACCAACGCGTCTTGTACTGTCAAAACCGTCCTTATATTGACAACTCCCGATCTACCTTTTACGAACCCATTTTGACAGGGATTGATAAGTTTGGGCAACAGTTCAGCCAATCGATTGGCCATAATTTTGGAAAACCGTTTTGTATCTTGGTTTATTAACGAAATTGGCCTATATGAACTAGGAGAGGCTGGGTCTTTACCCTGTTTATGGATCGCCTTGATATATGCAGTGGACGCTAAGTTCAGCATTGTTTTTGTGTAGATCATTTTTTCAAATACTGTTTTAGGATCTGATACTATCTCTGGGGCAAGTATTTTATAGAATTCTGAACTTAGACCGTCTGGGCCTGGCGCTTTATGGTTTGGTAAGGTCCGAATTGTGTTTGTGATCTCGTCGTCTATTATCGCCGCATTTAATGACTCCAGATCCTCCTCTGAGAGGGACTGTAACGGGATTTTATCCAAGAAGTGAGTGAAGTCTGTTTCTGTGGCTTCGTCTGCATACAATTTTTTATAGAATTCTTGGAATATCTTATTAATTGCTTTCGGTTCTGTATGTTTAGCTCCTAGTGAGTCCCTCATCTCTTGTATTATATGGGGTCTGCTCCTTCCTTTCGCCATGTTAGCTAATAGTTTTCCCGACTTGTTTCCAAATCTAAAATACTCAGCCTGTTGGCGGTCATTATGTATGTTGTCTACTGTCTCCTGTCTAGTTTGGCTTGCTTCCAAATTTGCTTGTCTGCCTCTGTGAGAGTGTCTATAAATTTTGTGTAAGCGGTTCTCAATTTAGAAATCGCCTCCGCGTGCTTTTGACGCGCATGTCTTTTGAGGCCTGTAGTGTATGCCAATATTCTACCACTTATCACCACCTTTGCTGTCTCCCAAAATAGAAATGGGTCATCTCTGTGTTCTTTGTTGTCCATTGAGTATTCCAGCCGCCATCCTCTAAGTTTGGACTGAAAGTCCTCCCCCTGGGCTATATATGTCAGGAATCTCCAAAAAATATCCGTACCCATGGGGTAGGTTTTCTGTAGTGTGATTGCTACCGGAGCATGGTCTGATATAACCATATCAAGTATTTTGACCTCTACTACCTTTTTCAGCAGCCCATCAGAGGGTAATAGATAGTCTAATCTGGACCATGAAGAGTGAACGTTTGAAAAAAAAGTAAATTCCCTTCCCTCTGGGTGGTTAATCCTCCACACATCTCTTAAGTTAGTTGTTTCTGCCATCTGGGCTAAGAGAGTAGAGCCCTGTGTCGAAGGTCTAGATAGTTGGTTCGTCCTCTTCCTGTCCTCTCCGAGGTCCATAACATTATTAAAGTCTCCCGCCACTAAAATCTGGGGTTCCCTATCTAGTAGGATATTTGTTTCTAACTCTCTGAAAAACTCTTTGTCAGGGTTGTTTGGGGCGTATGTATTATAGATGCTCAGCCTTCCTGACGGGGTTTCTAGTATAACATGTTGAATTCTGCCGTCTCTGATAGACCTAGCGGATACCAATGAACACTGGGCTTGTCTATGAATCAGCATTATGACTCCCGCTTTTTTCCCTATTGCTGGAATTCCTATTACTTCCCCCACCCACATCTTATTCATCCTTTGGATATCCTCCTTTTTTAGGTGTGTTTCCTGTAGTAATATTATATCTCCTTTTAGTTTCTTTAAATGTCGGAGCACCATCCTCCTTTTCTGGGGGGAATTAAGCCCCTTAACATTCCAAGTGATTATATATATATAGATTTATGTAGGACCGGTGACCTGTAATCTGTTTAACCCATTGAAAATTGCCTGTCTCCCATCCTGGTTGTGGCACATTTCTTGTGATCTTTCTGGTCGCTTACCAGCGGAGATAACAACAGTAATTACAAACATATGAACCTCTAGAACAAATTAGGCTATATAACTTTCTCTGATATACTTTCTTGCGGACTTCACTTTTTTCATACATGTGTCTTCCTTCTCCTCATTTTATCTCTCCCAGGCACAACAGGGATTTCTCACTACCCTCCTTAACTCCATTCCCGACCCTCTTATGCCCCTCAGTGGGGTGTCTTATACACTCCTCTCAAATTGATTGCTTATTTTGTATCCTCAATATAGACATTTTTATACTAAAGCAATACAGTCCCTCAAATGTGATTGTAATCTTATCATGGTAGCACTACAACTAAAATTCAAGGAGATCATATCAAAAAAGGAAAAAAAAGAGTAATGTAAGGGTCACTCATCGCTTTTTCATCGATCGGGGAGGTAGTGCCTGAGCGTCCATGTTCTCCTGTCTCGGTGGTGAGTGCAATGATGTCGATTCCAGATTAGAGTCTGGCGTTCTTCGTCTCCTCGGTGGGCTAGGTGATCTCTCCTTCCGCAGTCCACCAGCGCCTTCCCGGTTCTGGTCCAGCTCCGTCACGAAAGCCTCGGCAGCTTCAGGTGTGGTGAAGGATTCAATCCTCCTATATATAAATGTCCGTGATTTAGTATACTTATATGCCCCGGTCTATTTTATTGAAGTCTCTCCATGACTCCATATATCCTTGTAGTAATATATGTACAGACCGAAATACTTTAAATGTATTTATTAATTGACTCAGATTCAGTGGTCTTGATATCAACAATTCACAGCAATATAAAAGCATAGAAAGATGGCAAAGGTATACTTAATATTTGAGCGAGTCAGTCCATTACCTCCTTGCAGTATGCATGCATCCAGAGTGGATAGCTGGGAGACGCCGACACCAGGTACGAGACACAGCTGCTACGTTTCGAAGGCGATTTCCTTCTTTGTCAAGCATGCGTGTTAGATTGCATGGGAGGTACTTATACCTGTCCATATTAAAAACATTAAAGTGACAACACATATAATAAACATACAATCTAAAACCTACACTCTACTGAAACATATTACTCACAAAAATGCTCTAAAGCTTAAATTTTCATTTAGACCGATCGGGGTAAGTGCATGCAATCTTCGTATCCAATACGCTTCACGTTGAAGCAATCTCTTTTTAACTCTATCCGGCCAATCCTCGTTTATGTGTTCAAGAACGCACCATCGAAGATCCGACACCGTGTGACCTGCTTCAACAAAATGGCGAGCTATAGTTGTTTCCCCAAATTTTCTTTTAATATCTAATTCTTCTCTAGTTTTTTGTTTAAATGAACATATAGTGGATCGATGTTTATTTATCCTTATTCTTATTTCCCTACTGGTTTGACCGATGTAAATTTTACCACATGGGCATTTAATCAGGTAAATAACCTGGGAGGTATTGCACGTAAAAAAACCTTTTATTGGGATATCAAATCCTTTCATAGGGTGTTTTATAGTAGAACCTTTAATAATAGACGTGCAATTCAAACATTTCAAACATCTAAAAGTACCTGTTCTCATAGTACCTAATCTAGTTTGTCTTGTGGTACGTTTTTTTTATATCAGATGATACAATAGTATCTCCAATCGTTTTACCTCGCTTAAATACACATATTGCGGTCATAGAGAATATAATAACAGATAGCATAAGGAGGTCTCTTATTAATGAACAACCACGTATCCCAATTTTCTATATAGTCCCAAAAGTACATAAATCTATCCACAATCCTCCTGGGAGACCAATTGTCTAAGGGGTTAATTCCCTCTTAGAGCCGATAGCAAAATACATCGATGGATTCTTGCAACCTATAGTGAAATGTAAATCACAATGCCTTACTGATACAGGTCATTTTTTAAGATCCATAGAAAATATAGACTGCACTGAGGTAGACTTGCTGTGTACTCTAGATATTCAGTCACTTTACACTAATATCCCATACAAAGAAGGTCGAGAAGTGGTTAGAGAAATATTTTGTGAAAATCCTGCACTAAACAATAGATCTATTAACTTCTTAATGTCATTGTTGGATGTAGTACTAACAAGAAACTTCTTTAGGTTTGGTGACCAACTGTATTTACAGCTACAGGGGACCTCAATGGGGTCTCCTGTAGCTCCAAGTTTACAATATACAGGAAAAGCTAAGGAGATGGTAGATAAATTTGAAAAACGTGGATATGATAGAACTGAAATACAGAGAGTGGCTGATGAGGTACAGATATTGAAACGTGAGGATCTTCTTAAAATAAAAAAGAAAAAATAATGAGGACAGAATAATATTTACATCTGTATATGATGCTCATGCAAATTTAATTAAAAAAACCATTCTCAAACATTGGCAGGTACTAAGTAGTGATCCGATATATGGTTCTATATTAAAAAATTCCCCAATATGTGTATTTAAGCGAGGTAAAACGATTGGAGATACTATTGTATCATCTGATTATAAAAAAAACGTACCACAAGACAAACTAGATTAGGTACTATGAGAACAGGTACTTTTGGATGTTTGAACTGTTTGAATTGCACGTCTATTATTAAAGGTTCTACTATAAAACACCCTATGAAAGGATTTGATATCCCAATAAAAGGTTTTTTTACGTGCAATACCTCCCAGGTTATTTACCTGATTAAATGCCCATGTTGTAAAATTTACATCTTTAAAACCAGTAGGGAAATAAGAATAAGGATAAATGAACATCGATCCACTATACGTTCATTTAAACAAAAAACTAGAGAAGAATTAGATATTAAAAGAAAATTTGGGGAAACAACTATAGCTCGCCATTTTGTTAAAGCAGGTCACACTGTGTCGGATCTTCGATGGTGCGTTCTTGAACACATAAACGAGGATTGGCCGGATAGAGTTAAAAAGAGATTGCTTCAACGTGAAGCGTATTGGATACAAAGATTGCATGCACTTACCCCGATCGGTCTAAATGAAAATTTAAGCTTTAGAGCATTTTTGTGAGTAATATGTTTCAGTAGAGTGTAGGTTTTAGATTGTATGTTATTACATGTGTTGTGTCACTTTAATGTTTTTAATATTGACAGGTATAAGTACCTCCCATGCAATCTAACACGCATGCTTGACAAAGAAGGAAATCGCCTTCGAAACGTAGCAGCTGTGTCTCGTACCTGGTGTCGGCGTCTCCCAGCTATCCATTCTGGATGCATGCATACTGCAAGGAGGTCATGGACTGACTCGCTCAAATATTAAGTATACCTTTGCCATCTTTCTATGCTTTTATATTGCTGTGAATTGTTGATATCAAGACCACTGAGTCTGAGTCAATTAATAAATACATTTAAAGTATTTCGGTCTGTACATATATTACTAGAAGGATTCAATCCTGCCGTTAGGTAAGAAGATTCGTAACGTCGCCGGAAACTGCAAAGAGAATCTGATTTGCCTTTGTACTAGATCACTGCACGTTTTAGAAAAGGCACGTCTTTTTTTTTTGTCACCTCAGCGGAGTAGTCTGCAAACATGATAATATTATGTCCTTTAATAGAGACTTTCCCTCTTTTCTTTCTGAAGGACTGTAGGATAAGAGACTTTTCAGAGAAGTCTAGGTAGCGTACGATCACTGGTCTGGCTCTCTCGTTTCCTGTATCATTAGCCCCTCTGGCAGGACCTAAGTGGTGTGCGCGTTCGACTTTACATTCTGAGGGCAATCCCAGAGCTTTTGGGATGTCAACAGAACATATTTTAGGTAGCTGGGTCTGCGAGATGGATTCTGGCAGTCCAATTATGCGGACGTTATTACGCCTCGAGCGATTCTCCAGATCATCTACCTTGTCTTGCAAGGATTTGTTTATTCTCACCACTTTCTGCAGGGTGCTTTTTACCCCTAGTATATCATCTTCTATGCTGCTTGTTCTTTGTTCCAATTCAGTGATCTGTGCTGTCTGGGCACTTATATCTGTCTGGATCTGTCTCAAGGTCTCTGTTATTAACACTGTTAGGGATTCCTTGATGTCTGGGGCTATTAGTTTAGCTACCTTTCTTGCCAGGGTCTTACAATTGCCTGCCAGTCCTGAGGGTCCTGGCTCTTGGTCACTACTGCTATTGCTCTCCTCAGAGGATACTTGCGATTGCGTGGCCGATCTGCTGCTCCTCGTTGCGCGGGGTGGATCGGGCGCTATCTTGACTCCGGCCGCGGCTGCTCTCGGCACTGCAGGGCCGTGAATGAGGGATCCCCAGCGGTATCGCGGGCTCCGCCGGGCTGCCTCTCGCCTCTCTAAGATACTCACCGCTTGTCACGGCTGTTGCAATAGTTGTGCGGCTGGGGAGAGCCCCGTTAGCGAGGGTCGGTGCCGGAGCTGCTGTTCCCTGCTGCCTCACATGTACGTGCCGGAATCGGAAGTCACCAGGGCATTATTTACAGTGAAGCAGTCATCAGTGTGCGATGTAGTCAAAGGACATAGACTTCCTTGCCTTTCTGTGACTCTTCCAGTCTCTCTGTGGCAACATGCTGAGTACATTCTGTGACACTCTTAAGCTCAGTGGCCACTTCCATCTGAGAGCATCCTGCTTGAAGCCTCACAATGGCGAGTTACTGCTGATCAATTGTAAGGTGTTGTCTTGCTCTCAATATGAAAAAATGTAAACAACATAATGAGGAGGAGCACTGTATAAATCCCAATTCAAACTGATATACCTAAATTTAAAATTGAACAGTTGGACATATGTCCAAAGTTAAGAGATGGTCTCATTTGGCTCATTAAAAACAAAATTGTGTGTGTGTATATATATATATATATATATATATATAGTATAGTGAGCTCACACAGCTCCGGGATCACTGCAAAAGTCCTCGGGCATTGAGCAGTGGAAATTTAAAAGGTGCAAACGGTTCCTTGGTCCTTTATGTTTTTTGTGCAAAAAAAAAAACGTAGGGGAAAAAAATGGGAAATAAGGAAAACATAAACAAATTCCGTTGTGTGGAAATTACTAAAGTAAATTACGGTACATACTCAGACGGATCGCTGTTATAGTGGGGTACCACAAGGGTCAGTATTGGGCCCCATCCCCTTTAAAAATTTTCATTAATGATCTTACACGGGGAAAACACAGTAGAATATCTATCTTTGCAGACGATACTAAGGTCTGTAAAGTAATAACACAATAGAGGATAATATGTTATTCAAGGGGGTCTGGATAAGTTTGGGGGCCGGGGGGGGAAATGGCTGTGAGGTTTAACACTGATAAATGCAAGTTATGCACATGGGGAAGAGAAATCCATTACATATTACATGTTAAATGGAAAAAAAAATGGGTAAAAGTGACATGGAGAAGGACTTGGGAAACCTGGTGGACAAAAAACAAATTGAGCAGCCGTGTAGGCAGCAGCCCAAAGCAAATAGGATCGGGGGGTGATTAAAAAGGGGCTAGATACATGATGAGAACATTATTCTCCCATTATACAAGCATGGTTAGACCACACATGGAATATTTGTCAGTTTTGGGAACCAGTGAAAGGAAAACATTGTGGCTTGAACAGGTACAAAGGCGGGCAACAAAAATAATAAAAGGCTGGGTGGACTAATACCAAAAAGTTGGCAAGATTGGGTTATTTGTTTAGAAAAAAAGGGCTTCGGGGGGACATAATAAATATGTTTAAATACTCAAAGGTAATATAGAGATCTCTCCAAGATTTATTTATACACAGGGTGTTTAGAAAAAGGGGGGCCCCTTTACGTCTTGAGGAACGAAAGTTTCTACATAAACATGAAAGGGACTTTATGAAGAGCGTGAGACTATGGAATTTCTCTGCCAGAGGGAATTTTTCATGGTGAATTCAAAAACGAGTTCAAAAAGGGGTTTTGGATGCATTTCTGGAGCGTAATAATATAAAAAAGTTATAGTGACTGGATTAGGGAGGGGTCATTTATCCAGGGATTTTTTTGTTGCCAGATTGGAGTAGGAAGGAATTTTTCCCTAAAATGGGACAATTTGGGTTCTACCTATTTGGGGGTTTTGCCTTCCTTGGATAAAAAAACCCTTTGAAACGGCTGAACTAGTGGCGACTTTTCTTTTTTTGCCCTTTTAAAAATATGAAATTACTGTATTCCCCCACTACAACTTGTGAAAATGGTACGATAGCAGACATGGTCCTCCGTGTGACCGTCTCCAGCCCCAAAAGTGACTGAAGTTCACGCACCCCCGTCAGCTTCCTGCGACTTAAAAAAGGACAGGTTTTAAATCTGGCATGGAACTGGGAGTACCACACCTGCTCTGTGCTTCCCCAATGAAAGGCTGAACCGAATGGCTGGGAAACCATACTAATTCGGCTAAACGTATGTCGCAGTCTGTATGGTGAATCTATTGAACTTTGGCCTTTCCCCCCACCAAGGCTCTTACCCAGTGGGATGTGTTTTAGATTCCTCCAGGTATATGTCCAGAACCTGGCTGGTATATAAACACTGTTGCAGTCCTTCCCGGCTCCTGCCTTACAATATGTATAACTTTTTGGGAATAGTATAATTTAAAGGGTATAAAACACTTTCTAATATTAAAAAATAAAGGTTTCTAGTTCTTTCATAACTGCTATAATTACTAAAGATTTAGGCTAAAAATTTATGTTGGTCTTTTTTCTTTTTTTTTTGCAGTTCTCTCTTCTCTATATCCTCGCATTTGTTGTGATAATGGTGGGTTTCATCATGTACTGCAGCACAGCCACTTACCATGTGGAGCCTCCACCTGCAGAGACTAATCAAGGAATTGAGAATAGCGCTATGAAAGATGAGGAGACACCCCAGGAGCCTGCCACACCTCTGCAGCACATGCCTGAGGAGCTCTCCTGAGAGCGGCCCGATTGAACACAACCACCCACCAAACTGCCTTTGCAATTTTTATATGAAATGAAGAGATTATGTTTAATGTTTGTTTTATCAATGAAATTTTTATTTTGAACTTTTTTTATCTTTTTAATATATGCAGCTGTCAGATTCTGTCACTTAACCCGAGCATGACAGCTATTTGCCTTGGACATATCTTAATAAGGATGCTGCTATGCACCGTTACACTCTAAACATAGAATATGTGAAGATTTGTTTTCGCTTTCGGCGACTTAACCATTAAGGACACAGTTTTTTGGCCATATCTTTCCCTTCTTTTTTTCATCACTGTATTCCAGGAACCACAATATTTTTAATTTTTCATTACAAAGCTTCTATTTTTGCAGGACAAGTTGAATTTTACAGTGGTCGCATTTAATTGTACATATAGTAAATTGAAACTTTTTTTCCTCTTATGGCATTAATTTTGGGCTCTAGCTCACGTGTTCACTTTATTCTATTGGTTGATAAAACTTCAGCATCACCAAATCACTTGTTTTTATATTGCCATATTTTGACACAGCATTTTTTTTGTCTGTCGATGGGGCTGTGTGAGGTCTTATTTTTTGTGAGATAAGCTGCAGCTTTCATTGGTACCATTAGGGGCCGTTCACACGGCACAGGACAAATACCGGCCGGTTTGCCGGCCGGTATTTGTCCTGTTTTGCGGCCGTTCCCACGGCCGTGTGTGTGTGGAGGGGGGGGGGGGGGCTTTTCTCCACGATGTGCGGAGAACAGCCCTCCCCCTTCCCATTGAGATTGCACATCTTCCGTCCGAAACCGGACGGAAGATTGTGCATGTTCAATGTTTTGTCGCCGGTCCGCCGGCGAACAAAAACCGCCGGGCGGAAAAACTGTGCAGTGGGGACTGCTGCAGGGTTTTCCATAGAGCAAAATTTTATGCTCCTTTTCGGCCGGTTTTTCAGGCGGTCTGAAAAACCGCAAACCGGCCGAAAACCCTTGCCGTGGGGACATGCCCTTAGGGGCCGTTCACACGGCTTATTCTGGGACTGATTGGAGCCGTACTGCGCGCCATATTTGCGCTGAAGTACGGCTCCAATCCGTCCCAGTAACTACGGTAATCCACAGTTCTCATAGAGAACTGTGGATTCCGTCTCTCCTCCCCGCTCTGCGAATCTGCCGGGCCGGGAGAAAGTGACATGAACATTATCCTGGCGGAATACGCGCCGTGGATAATGCATGTCTATGGGGCCGGCGGGCAGTGCCCCCGCCCCCGGGCCCGTATTCAAGCCGGAATTGCGGGTGAAATCCGTCCTGCAATTACGGCTTGAATAAGCCGTGTGAACCAGCCCTTAATGTGTACACATGACCTTTTTGATCCCTTTTTATCCATTTTTTGTGGTAGGATAAACCAAAAAAAAAAAAAACTGACATTGTTTTTACTTTTTATTTTGTTTTTTATGGCATGTAACTTGCTGATTAAATAACAATAAAGAGTAAATTCACACAGCGTTTACCCGGTGTATAGTAGCGAGCACTGTGCGTGCATTATACGTCGAGTGTTTTAGAAGTACACGCTGACACGGCTTATTATAGCACTTATGTCACCTCTTTCTCCCAACGCTCAGTACACGCAGGGGCATACATCTGAAAATCATAGCACTCAATGAGTGCTATGATTTTACTGTATTTTTGGGCCGTACTTTGGGAACATTAAATACGCCGTGTGAACATACCCTAATTGTATAGTTGTTTTATTATGCTTTTTTTTCACTTGAGTTTTTTCACTAGCAATTACTAGTATACTAACACTACAATACTACTTTGCTGTAGTGTATTATGCCTATCAGCCAAATGCTGACGGGTACTAGGTGCTCTAAGATGCTAGACCTGGGGGCCTTTATCAGGTTCCTGGTCACCATGACAATGAATTAGCACCCCACAGTAGTGTCGGTGGGGAGTGGGGTTGGCTAACTGCTTAGCCTCTACAATTGATATTGACCACGTCATTTAATAGCTTAAACTGCTGAAATTGGAGTCATATACGTCCAAAATATAAAATTGTTAGAACTTGATTGGCAGGTAAGGACACTGCTTTTTTTTATTTCCTGTTGGAAATTCTGAATAATTTTAAAGACCCCCTTCTGTCACAACTGAGCACAGCTAGAATTAATTTGTTTGTAGAGAAAACACCATATTAATGCATTGCATGGACATTCCAAGACATTTTAGTGAGCTTGGTGTAGTTCTTCATTTTACCTGTGGTAGCCCTGCAATGGAATTGAGCACTTGCTGTCTGGTTCCTTTATGTATTTTTGATTAGCACATTTGTTTAAAATCCAACGCATCTATCAAAAGCAGTTGTCAGATGGATATAGATTAATAGTGAAAATTTCTGCATTGGTTCATGAAAAAGCTTTTATTAGTATTTCTTATTTTTAATATATTCACTGTAACTGGAAGACTCTCACTAAAGTAGCTGAACAGACTGAGAAAAACACAAGGATGGTTTTTATGTTCTTGTTTTATTTTTCAATATATTTTTTATGGTTTACTGACCTTTTGCTCCATGTTAACGTTTCCTGTATTTATTCAAATACATGTACTGTAGTTTGTCTATATTATGCTCTGCACTGTTTTTAAAACCTCAAGGAACTTATTGTAAAAAAAACAGGCAATTAGTATTTATTAGAAAAATACATTTTTCAGTGTAAAACTTTTAATATCTTCAGCTTTGTATTGTTTGTAGAGAGGTCATAAGAAAACAAAATTTCTGTTGTCTTACTCAAGAACCTGAGCTATGGCTAGTATGTCCAGCTCTGGTAAAAGGTGCCTTATGTCTAGTGGATTAAAGGGTATGTACACTTATCCAGCCATTTTATTGCACCGTTCATAGAAAAGGGTTGAAAATTGTTATACTTGTTTTTATTATACAGCTCAAACAGAGACCCTTGTGTTTTCATGGTTGCAGACGACAAATAAACTCTGTACAGTCTGATCTTGCAATGACAGTCATAATTCCTTTCCATATGCCGACTTTTTTGCTAACCTACAGACCGTAGGACACAGGTAGAGTAACTCAATACAGCATCACACTCCCCGGGGTTGATTTGTAGTCTGTTACCAGGTGGATATATGTGCTCAGAGTTTTGTAAGCTGTAATAAGAAATAGCAATTGGATATATTTGTGCAATAAAAAATATTACAAAATTGGACATAACCTTCAAAGAGGTATGAATGGGGATATTTAGCTTCAAATTGTCTGTTGCAGAACCTGCACTGAGCAGCCTTTGAAAGCTGTGCAATTCAGATGATATTTTAAGGATGTTTGCCAGACGAAAATCATGGGCTGAGAATATTTAAAATGCTTTGAATGTGTGTTATGTTTTACTGATAAACATGTGGGTTATTTGAGGTTGCATGCTCAGCCTCCTTCCAAAGAAACTTCCAATGCTGAGGCATCTGGTGCCAGACGAATCGCAATACTGAGTAGACAACTTGCCACAAGGGCAGCTTGTACAAACCAACTTTAAATATGTCTATGAATGGTTAAACCATTCCAAAGGGTGACATTCTTTGTTCAGTAGTTTTTTTTTCTTTAAATTTTTTTAAGCTGTATGTGAGCTTCATTCCTTCCTGCTCAGCTGGTATTCAACATATGAGCTCTTAGACTTCTCCATCATCTTTATTACAAAGCAAGGGCATTTTTATGGTCGCCATTAATATTTATGGCAGTGCACTGTATAAAAACCTCTCGGAAACCTGTGACTATTGTGGAATATGTTCCAGGTAAATCCATGTTTGTGTTTTACTGAATTTTGGAGTCCACAAGAAAGTGTATTCGTAAAAGGCTTTCTTACTAATTTTGGCTAGAGGATAAATATTTTCAACAATTCTGTAATACTGTATATGTTTATCTGTATAAAGTGACCAAAAAGCTATTTAAAAGATCTGTAAAATAAATTTCATATGTTTGTACAATAATTTACATTTTGTTTTTCTTTTTTTGTGATTTAATGTAAATATCTACTTGTAGCACTTGTTTTAGATCTAGCCAGGGAAGTCTCAAGTATGTTCTTGTGCAGATTGTCTAAAAGCAGGAAAATCTTGTAATATACAGCTCCAGGTGCCATTACTGGTTAGTCTCTCTGTCCTGCCTCTAGTTATGAATCCCTGGGCCATACTCTTAGGGCATGTTCACACGGCGGTTTTGGCCACGGGTTTTGCCAAAACCTCGTCGGACCTGGCCGCAAACTCGCGTCTCCCGACGCGGGTTTGCGGCGCAGGCGCTGGGCGTGGTCTCGGCGCGAGTGGGGCATGGTTTGGGGCGCGGCTTGTGCCGAGGGTTTGCCCCCTTGCAAATTAATAGCAGGGGGCAGCATCGCGCGGCCACCGCGCAGAGCACTCGCTGTCAAGAATTGACAGGAGCGTTCTCCACACGCGCGAGTTTGCCCGCGGCCCCGAAACTGTGGCCAAACCCGGGGAGTGTGAATATTAACGCGGTTTCCCACAGGAAACCATGTTAATAAACTGGGCGCGAATTGGGCACGGTTTTGGCCGCGGAAACTGCATCGGAACCCGCGGCCAAAACCGCGCCCCAATCCGCCATGTGAACAAGGCCTTAGGCTATGTCTACACTGCAGTGCATAAAAAAAACGACCAGAAAACCAAATAGTAAAAACGCTCATAAAACGGAGTTTTTTTGTCCACTGCCTGTCAAAAGCAGCTGAAAAACATCTGTTTTTGGAGCATTTTTTGCAGACATGCACAGCATTGTAAAAGAAATGAAAAACGCTGAAAAACCTGACGTTTTTCTGTGCAGTGGAGACACAGCCATAGACTCCCAATAGCTCATTTTCTGCCCTGCTCAGTCGTCTTTTGCAACATGTTTCAAAAAACGACCAGCAGGAAAAAAAGACAGCAGGACGTTTTTACTATAGAAGTCTATGTGAGCTGTTTTCATTCGCTTTTATGTACATAGCCTTAAGGATGCCAATACATTACTCTTCCCACTATCTACCAGACTCTACTCACCAGTCACAGGATTGTTATAAGGCCACACCTTAGGACCCTAATATCTAGGGCACGCTACACTACACAGCTGCATAGCCACCAGACCTTGCTAAAGCTATTTACAGGCCTACTAGGACAGGTATCTTCTTCAGCTCATAAAATCACCTAATTACAGCCTCCCCCTGGTTTGACCACATCTCTGCTTGCCACCTACAGGTTCCCCATATCAGGCTATGTTTCTTTTTTCTTCACCGCCTATTTCCAGGTTGACCACCAGTGCTGCTTCAATTTCAGCCCACACAGGACAATGCAGGTCGTCCTCCTTCCAGAGTAATAGCAGTCACTCTACTAGCACATCATCTTCTTCATACTCCTTCAGGCCCTGCTTGGTGCAGCAGCTGGCTTACTCCAACTTTGAAGACTTGCATGCACTCTACTAATATAGGCGATCTTCCTGTACAGCTCTCTACAAACCCATGTGATGTTTCCCAGCCTCCAGGCCTCCACCACTTTCAGTGGGCAAGCCCCTGGTTTCCAGTTCGTCAGTGCCACTAAAGCCTACAACATCTCAGTTTCTTCTGCAGAAGGATTAGCTACTGGCCATGTGTACAGGCCTACTCCTAGCTCTTTACTTACACAAGCCAACAGCACTCTTGACTAGCCCTTCTTACCAGCTATTGACACTGTCCCCATCAGTGTCAAACTTTAGTCTATTAACCGAACTAGGACTGCTGCTCAGCTTGTGTCACAACATATCTGCATCACCATGCACATTCTTCTAGTATTTATCATGCTCCACCATCTGGTACACTGCAGTTCCAAGAAAGGAGAATATACTTGTGTTCGCTATAAAATAACAAATGTATTACTGAATCGGTCAACTGCGAGGTTCCATTCCCGTTTTCCAAAGGCTGTGTTTAACAGAAACGTTGGCGACAACCAACTGTTGCCCTTGGTGACCAACCCCTTCAAGTTTTTTTGAGTTGCGGGGAGAGGTGTGGGACTTGTGGTGCACTGGTGGTAAGAACTTGACAGAACAACTGTTCTGAGACTGATGAGGCTTTTACTCTCCTCCTTGGCGGCTGCTGCATTACATACAGTGCGCTCATATCCTGGCATCCAGCAGCTTCAGCATCCACATAGGCAGCTAATGAGAGGTCCTATTACTACCTCACTGCTCTACCTGACTTTTCTCAGTGGTTTCCTCCGCTATGGCTCAGGCCTCCTGCTGAACTTCTCCGCTGCTCTCTGGATCGATGCTTTTCCTCCAGACTCTCAATGACTCTAGAGTGGGAACCTCTCCTTGACCTCTCCTAGATTTTCTGCTTAAAACTGGAACTATTTACATGAACATGACTTCTGGCCTACTCCAAATGACAGCCATATATATCTGCCTCCCCTCATAACTCTCCTCCACTGAGGGGCATGCTTCTCAGGCCATGTTCACACGGCTTAAAATGGGACGTATTTCGGTCCATAATTACACGCCGGAGTGCGCAAATTACGGCTGGAATCCGTCCCAGTCATTACGGTAATCCACAGTTCTCATAGAGAATTATGGATTATGTCTCCTCTCCCTGCTCAGCAAATACGCCGCGGGGGGAGATAATTGACATGTGAATTACCAGCTGCATATACGCGTCGCTGGTAATGCAAGTTTATGGGCCGGCGAGGTGCCAGCCCCCCCCCCACCCCTCCCGGCCACACGCCGTAATTATGCCCTGCAAATACACCGTGTGAACCTAGCCTCACTGTCTTCTCTCTCAGATGCAGCATCATCCCCCTCACCACAAGCTGGCCCCCCCTTCTCTCAGCCCAGCTCCTCCCCTTGAGCTTGCTGATTGGCTCTCCAGCTGACTGTCGCTGTGCACAGGCCCCACTCTGCCTGCCTAAGCTATTAACTCTTAAGGCCGTGTTCACACGGCTTATTCACGGCGGATTTGTGCGCCGTATTGAGCGCCCAAAACCGCCGTGAAGACGGGGCGGGGCCGGAGCGCGGCGGGGGCGCCGCTCCCGGCCCCATAGACAATGCATTGTTTACGGCGCGTCCGCGCCGTAAATAATGTGCATGTCACTTTCTCCCCCCGCGGCGGATTTGCCGAGCGGGGAGGAGCGACGGAATCCACTGTTCTCTATGAGAGCAGTGGATTACTGTAATGACTCCGACGGATTGGCGCCGTATTGAAGCGCACATCCGGCGCGGAATACGGCGCCAATCTGTCGGCAAATAAGCTGTGTGAACGGGCCCTAACTGCCACTACCTTCCCATTGGTATCCTATGGCAACCTGTTGCCAAACCTGTCAGAACTGACTCCAGCTACAGGTTTACCTCCCTACACTGTCCTTACATACCCTCACATATGTCCCTACACAAACTGATTGTCAGCACTAGCTGGACCATATCAAACTGTGCAGAGACTTCCAATTGGTAACACCCAGCTGACAGATTTAGTAATACATTTCTAGAAGAAAGAATACAACACAGAGTTATTAGAGAAGATGCTCCAGAAGTGTAATTTCACTGTATATACAAATACATATCAGAAATTGGCCATAGGTCCTCTTCAAATAAAAATTCACAGGCTTCCAATACGTTAGAGGGTTTTTGTTAAAGGGGATGTATCGCTTCTTTAGTTTGGCTGATTCATACTGCTCTCAGCTTCTCACCTCTAGAAATGCAGGGGCGTTTCTTCCCCTCCCAGCTGGGTGACATCATCCCCCCTTCACTGTTCATTCTGGACACCCGAGACCCCCCCCCTCCCCTCTCTGAGTCCATGTCACTGTGTCTCTCCCTATGCAATCCTATGTTGTAAGAGCTGTATATATACCACAGGCTGCATTCAATCTAGACTGAGCACTGATCTCTTCTCCTCTCACAGCTGGAGATTTGTTACAGTTGAACCCAGCTTTCTATGAATGGCACAGATCTCTCTTCTATGCAGGAGAGTTAGGCACTGAGACACAACTGTGCTGTTTTCAGATTGTAGAATCTGCTTCAGTGTGTTTCTGCTAGGTGTGCAGACAGAAATTGCTACGGCCCCTAACTCTGAGTCAGAGAGGCAGGGATCGACTGTTTCTTCTGGCTGTGCAGAGTGAAAATGTGCCGGTCCCTTACTTTGAGTGAAAGGCAGGAATGCAAGCTCCGTGAATACGGCCGACTGGGGGCTGAAGAGAATGTAAATGAGCTCTCAGCTAGTGAAATGCAAGGAGGAGGGATCCGACCAGCACTGGATATCAGTGTAAACAGAAACAGAAGATAAGGAAAACTGTGAATACAAGACAGCTTTGCTAATGACATCTAATTGCAAAGTTACTTGTTTTCACTGTCCCCTTTATTCTGAAGACCATTCAATGAAATGATACAACCCCTTTAAGCTCTATGCTATCCATATAAAGCCATTAGATTTGGCAACACCAATGATGGGGAAGGTGGGTAAGTGACAAAGGCACCCTTCAGTCTTTGTCAGCACTCTAATATGAATTGGTTGCAGGTTTAATCATGGTGATCACTGGCCTGTATCCAAGCATTTTTCTGGCTGGATTATTACGGAGCTCCAAGGTTATTGTCTGCAGCAAGAAGACAGGGAGTTGTGGGAGTACTGAAAGCTGGTAAAGGAAAATGATTATTCAAGACCTTGTGGAAAGTTGCACAGTTTGCTACGACATGAAGAGGAAAAGTTGTGATTGGAGCAGTAAAAGCATATAGAGGTTTCTAAGATTAGAAAACCAGGTGCAGGGGAGGAAAAAAAGGTTTGCCCCAGAGGTCTTTTTCTGATCTCATGAAGGTACAATTTGTAAAATAAAAAGAACACCCACAAAAGAAAAAAACTTTCAAAAAAATAAAACAGATGGCCCAAAACACAACTTTCAGCCCTTCCCCCGACAACCCTAATTTTATATCAACTATGTATAAATGTCCTTGATGGAAAAGTGACACAATTACAAAACTTAATTTACCGCCACGGTTGTTGGGATAAAAGTTTTTTGTTTTTTTTAATATTTTCATTAATTATATAAAAATTACATAAACACAAGGCCTAACATGTCATGGAAAAAAGGGTAAAAAATTAGTTGAAAAGCCAAGTGTTATAGCATTTGAACCCATGTGTACTAAAGAACATGAAAATTATCCTGGTCAAAAGTGGGGTAAATAACCGAGTCAGGAACAGGCTAAGGGGACAGGTTGTATAGTATTAGTTGGGCAAATGGTAGCCAATAAAGGGCTGGTGGGGACTTGAGGTGACAGAAGAATAAGGGCAGAAATGGAAAAAAAAATAGGTAATAAAGTTGAGGTTTAGTTTATGGGGTATAAGAGAGTTTTACTTGAGGCCACAGATGAGGATGTTGCAGTATATAATGAGGGCATTCACAACATGTTGGCGAATTTAAGAGCAGATTTGTGAGCTGTTTTTGAGGGGATGAGGTCTAGTTTGTGTTATCTGAAAAACAAGGTAACATCAAAGGTTGTCAGGAGGTGCTAACTGTGTAGAGTTGTTGACTATGATTTATATTATCAGTGGTGAATGGGAGCACTCAAAGAGAACCTGTGACATCTCCCAACATGTCTGGTTTAGTAAATACTTGGGTTCCCTGAGAAATAACAATTCTGGAGCATCTTCCCTTATAACCCTGTCTTGTGCTGTTTCTCTGTTATTCCCTCTAGAAATGTATTACTGAATCTGTCAACTGGGTGTTACAGTTTGAGTCTTGCATGCATTAACATTGTCCAATCAGTGCTAACACTGTACAGGATCCCCTTCCCCTAAGATTGTTAACACCAGCCTGACAATTTGGTAATTCATTTCTAGTAGAAATAACAGATCTCTCTGGTATGTGGTTTCTCTAAGGGTATATTCACACTGCGTTTTTGGATCCAATTTTGGATCCGTGCTGTATCTGAAAATCAGATCCAAAATCGCTGCAGCAATCGGATGTAAAACAGATCCAACACATACCCAAACATGCAGGATGCAGCAGGATCGCATCCTATAGTTTATTATACGACTCCTGCTGCATCTTTCGGACCAAGAATTGACATGTCAATTCTTGGAACGGATCTGAAAGACGCAGTGAGTCATGGATTGGCGATCACTTGTGTGAACGCCGATGTGTGTTCTAATAAAAAGCAATCTAAAATCACACTGCTATTTATTCGATACGTGTTTGGGGTCCAACAGACGGATCCAAACACATATCGAAAAGCGTATGTTACACAGAGTAAAACATGCCATGTGAACATACGCTAAGAAAGGGTGCCCCAGAATTGTTATTTCATAGAGAACACAAGTATTTACTAATACAGATAAATCCGGAATGACCACAGGTTCTCTTTACATGAGGCTGGGATATAACACCAGACATTAGTCCGTACTTATACAGAGTGTCCATATTTCTGCAAGTATGAAAAGATATACTCAGTATTTTAATTGCGGCATAGCATGCCGTTCGGGCTCAGTCAATGGCGCCGCTCATCTGGCAGGAGAGCATGGGAACGCCGACATCCGAGCCGGACAGGTGAACTTGCGGACGTTTCGGGGATGGCTCCTCCCCTTCCTCAAGCGCATAGCCCACAGGCACTGGTCACTCTTAAATAGACAGATTAAAACCAATAGACAAATAGTCAAATAACAAGCCGACAATCCTAGTGTTTACAGGAAGACCCTCAAGTTGAGATTCTCATTAAGCCCCTTTGGAGTTAATGCCTCCAAGGTTACTATCCAGAACGCTTCGAGTCTCAGGAGTTTAGTAGTTATTTGCGTAAGGTCCTCACAATACACCTTTTCAAGTATACACCACCGCAACTCTGAAAGTCCATGACCCATTGTTGCAAAGTGGTGTGCTACTGATGTTTCACCGAATGTGAAAGAGACATCAGACAATTGGGGATGGAGGTACTTACACTAAATAGGATGAGCCTTCTAGATAAAAAACCTAAACAACAAGAGGACAAGCGTTTTCTATATACATCTATATATGATGGACATGCAGGATTAATCAAGCAAGCGATTTTAAAGCATTGGAACATCTTACGTAGTGATACTAAATATGGCCACCTATTTAGAAATCCTCCCCGATGGGTATACCAGAAGGGTAAGACCCTAGGGCAACAATTAGTCTCCTCAGACCTTAGAATAAAAAAGGTGAAGATGCAACCTACCTTTAGCAGCACTAGGTCCGGCACTTTTGCCTGTCTGCGATGCCAAAATTGTTCTTCTATCATAAAGGGTGAACATGTTTGCCACCCTACTAAAGGTCACCCTATCAAGATCAGAGGCTTCCACACATGCGATAGTGCCGGTGTTGTCTATATGCTCAAATGCCCATGTGGGCAGATATACGTTGGTCAGACGGCTAGGGCAGTGAAGGTTAGACTTAACGAACACCGCTCCGCAATCCGAATGTTTAAAAAGCAAATGCAACAAGTACATGATGCACAAGCAACTAATGATGAGAACAAAAAAAACATTCGGTGAAACATCAGTAGCACGCCACTTTGCAACAATGGGTCATGGACTTTCAGAGTTGCGGTGGTGTATACTTGAAAAGGTTTATTGTGAGGACCTTACGCAAATAACTATAAAACTCCTGAGACGCGAAGCGTTCTGGATAGTAACCTTGGAGGCATTAACTCCAAAGGGGCTTAATGAGAATCTCAATCTGAGGGTCTTCCTGTAAACACTAGGATTGTCGACTTGTTATTTGACTATTTGCCTATTGGTTTTAATCTGTCTATTTAAGAGTGACCAGTGCCTGTGGGCTATGCGCTTGAGGAAGGGGAGGAGCCATCCCCGAAACGTCCGCAAGTTCACCTGTCCGGCTCGGATGTCGGCGTTCCCATGCTCTCCTGCCAGATGAGCGGCGCCATTGACTGAGCCCGAACGGCATGCTATGCCGCAACTAAAATACTGAGTATATCTTTTCATACTTGCAGAAATATGGACACTCTGTATAAGTACGGACTAATGTCTCACTTTCTTTTAACTGAAATTATTAAAGTTTGATACGTTTCACTACTTTGCTGGTTCCACATCTATTTTGGTCAAGTGTATTGTGGGATTGGAGGTCCCGTATACCGGAACCAAGCTATATATACTCAGCTGTGAAGGAAAAGAAGGGCTATTTTATATTAGAGTGAACTGTGACTCCTCCAATTGCCCTGAATACTGTGTACGTGCTTCAATATGTCTTATGAAGAAATTGCAAAAAGCACAGACATCCGAGCCGAAAGTTTCTGTTTCACTGAAACAGAAAGAGCACATATTTTACAACAAGTCGAATCCGCTGGATTACTGTGGAGCGGTAGTAACCATGAAATTCCAACCAATTCCGCCCGACGCCTTGAACAGCTGAGGAAGAAAGAGGCTAGTCTAGCCTCACATGCTACAGCCCTGGCCGAATATGTGAAAGCAGCCCGAATTCCAAGGGGGCTACGCAGCAATTTACAACCTATTCTACTGCCAGAAGATGCGAAATATAGAGAGAAATGGTTTGCTATTAGCAACAAATACTCCATGGAATTGATGTTTCTAAGTTTACAACATCTACAATTAGCAATAAAACAGATACAAGACGACATCAATAATACCGATGAAGAGTTGAAGAGAACTACACCTCTAGACGAATATAATCGCATTAATAACGAGCTTAAAGAAAACATCAATAAACTTAAAACTACATTGCTGCACAACAAACTGAAAAAATTTGAGAGGGATACGCGGGACTATGCTGCCAATAGAGTCTACACCTGGGCAGAGGAAAGGCGTAATCAGAGAGGAACATTCAGAACACAAAGGAGACGCAATTACTGGAGCTCGGGATCCTCGGGCACAGATGACTCCGGGACTCAAGACAGGATGGTGCAAAAGAATGAGGGAGCCAGTGCCCAAACTAAACCAAAGGATTTTTTGGAAGAAAGAATAACAACAAGAGCAGGCGACAAAGCATTCAAAACCCTTGGAGGGCAACAGCAAGGTGCCATTCCCAAGAAAAACACAAGAAAGAAAAACAACCCTCTCTAGCAGTGAACCTCTCCTCCAAGGAATTAACTCCTGCCCAGCAAGCAATTATTGATAAGGGACTGAATTTTGTTCCCAACCAAGAGATAGGGATTTTTGACTTTCATGTGGACTTCTATAAGTTTTGCCGCAATATACGTCTGAAAATGTTTTTTTCTGCTTCCCAGAGTGAACAGGGGTGTAGGGGTGACCAGGGTAAAAAGATGTCAAAAAAACTAAAAACGCATAGCCAATTTGATCCGCCGATCAACAGCTCGGCGTTTGATGTGTTTCAACAACTAGTAACCAATGAAGTCACAGAACAGTGGAAGACTAAATGTAGACATCCCAAGAATAATTTAACTAGGTATGAAAAGGTAGCTTTAAAACAGCTTAGAGACGATCCGTCGATCACCATCAAAAAAGCAGATAAAGGGGGAGCCTCCGTGGTGATGGACACTGGTCCGTACCTGCAGGAAGCTCTTTCCCAATTACAAGACCCAGGTGTCTACAGAGAACTAAAAGATAACCCTACACAAGAATTTAGTATCATTATCCATAATGTACTCCAAGAGGCTGTGGATCAAAATGTTATCACAGAGCAAATCAGAAAAATACTGACTAAAGACAATCCCCGTACCCCGATAATGTACATGGTCCCAAAAATACACAAATCTATGGAAAACCCTCCCGGACGCCCTATAGTGTCCGGAATCGGGTCACTCCTTGAACCTTTGGCTGCGTACGTAGATACGTATCTCCAACCTAGCATTAAAAAAGAGCACTATGTCCTTCAAGATACGGGCCAATTTTTGATGCTTATTCAAGATGTCGATTGTACAGATGTTACATGGCTATGTACATTAGACATCAAATCGTTGTTTACTAACATCCCATTCGAGGAAGGGATGGCAGCCGTTAGGGAGGTTCTCTGTCAGGATCCCGGATTATCTAATTCCAAAATTGGCTTTTTACTACAGCTGTTGGACATAGTCCTCACAAAAAATTATTTCCGATTTGGGGACCGGACGTACTTGCAGCTGCAGGGGACCTCGATGGGGTCTCCTGTGGCTCCAAGTTACGCTAATATCTACATGAGACATTTTGAGAAACAATTTGTGTTTCAGTCAGAATATGGGGCCCACATCGTCTCGTGGTACAGATATGTGGACGATATCTTCCTGCTGTGGTCGGGATCTGAGCCACAGCTGGAGGAGTTCGTCGCATATCTGAATGGGATTCATCCCCTTATTAAATTCACTCTCACTAAGGATCTTAAGGCCATTTCATACCTGGATGTGTGGGTGGAGAAACAGGGTGCTGTCCTCCACACTTCCTTATATTCAAAAATGACGGACCGTAATAACATTCTATTGCGTACCAGTCAACACGCCCCACATACTTTTAAGGGTATAGCCAAATCGCAATTTATTAGAGCACGTCGCATCTGCTCGGACGATGCCAGCTATTTAACAAGCATGGAAAAAATTACCAAAAAATTCGTGGAGAGAGGCTATAGTGAAAGAGACATCAGACAATTGGGGATGGAGATACTTACAATAAATAGGATGAGCCTTCAAGATAAAAAACCTAAACAACAAGAGGACAAGCGTTTTCTATATATATCTATATATGATGGACATGCAGGATTAATCAAGCAAGCGATTTTAAAGCATTGGAACATCTTACGTAGTGACACTAAATATGGCTACCTATTTAGAAATCCACCCCGGTGGGTATACCAGAAGGGTAAGACCCTAGGGCAACAATTAGTCTCCTCAGACCTTAGAATAAAAAAGGTGAAGACGCAACCTACCTTTAGCAGCACTAGGTCCGGCACTTTTGCCTGTCTGCGATGCCAAAACTGTTCTTCTATCATAAAGGGTGAACATGTTTGCCACCCTACTAAAGGTCACCCTATCAAGATCAGAGGCTTCCACACATGCGATAGTGCCGGTGTTGTCTATATGCTCAAATGCCCATGTGGGCAGATATACGTTGGTCTGACGGCTAGGGCAGTGAAGGTTAGACTCAACAAACACCGTTCCGCTATTCGAATGTTTAAAAAGCAAATGCAACAAGTATATGATGCACAAATAACTAATGACGAGAATAAAAAAACATTCGGTGAAACATCAGTAGCACGCCACTTTGCAACAATGGGTCATGGACTTTCAGAGTTGCGGTGGTGTATACTTGAAAAGGTTTATTGTGAGGACCTTACGCAAATAACTATAAAACTCCTGAGACGCGAAGCGTTCTGGATAGTAACCTTGGAGGCATTAACTCCAAAGGGGCTTAATGAGAATCTCAATCTGAGGGTCTTCCTGTAAACACTAGGATTGTCGACTTGTTATTTGACTATTTGCCTATTGTTTCTAATCTGTCTATTTAAGAGTGACCAGTGCCTGTGGGCTATGCGCTTGAGGAAGGGGAGGAGCTATCCCCGAAACGTCCGCAAGTTCACCTGTCGGCGTTCCCATGCTCTCCTGCCAGATGAGCGGCGCCATTGACTGAGCCCGTACGGCATGCTATGCCGCAACTAAAATACTGAGGATATCTTTTCATACTTGCAGAAATATGGACACTCTGTATAAGTACGGACTAATGTCTCACTTTCTTTTAACTGAAATTATTAAAGTTTGATACGTTTCACTAGTTTGCTGGTTCTATATCTATTTTGGCCAAGTGTATTGTGAGATTGGAGGTCCCGTATATTGAAACCAAGCTATATATACTCAGTTGTGAAGAAAAAGAAGGGCTATTTTTATATTAGAGTGGGATATAACACCAAGCACAAGATTGGAGTTGTTACTGAGGAGAAGCACCCATTTTTTTAAATCCTATATTAAGTGACCACTAGATCTACTACCATACTGCTTGTAATTGTTGTATTAGCTTTTGAAAATGAGTAAATGCTTCCATTTATACGGTGCAGCTGTAGTGAGTTGTGTGTACAAAATTGCATATCCTCAGGGACCTAATGCCACATTTGTTTAACTAGGGATGTGCCTTTAACACAAGCACGTAAGCAGTAGAGCTGACTTGTATTTAGTTGCAAGTCCTTGGCATTTCTGCAGACATAAGCAACATCTTCCTGGCATCTTCTACGTACATCCATTCACCCATAACCCACATTTTGTAAATATAACTATTTTTATACGGATCACGCCATTTGGACATGATAAATTATAGCTGAGGACAAACTATTTTGGCTGTGATGTTGGAGGAGTTCAAATAATATTTGCTGCTGTAGACACTTTTGAAGTTGTTTGCTTATGACTTCATTTTGGATTTTAACATTTCTTAGTTTAGTAAAATACATAGAAAATTGCAAACAATTTAAAAAAAAAGTCATTACACTTCTAATGACAGATAACCATTTAATGACTGGGCATATTAAGCCTGCTTCACACCGCATTTTTTCAGATTTTGCCAGGGTTTCTACCTGCCTGCATTCTGCCACAAAATGGCATGGTTTTTATAGGGGTACAACCAGGGCTGGGAGAAGACATTTTGGTGCCCTAAGCAAATGGGCGAGATGGTGTCCCCTCCCCCACCCCCCTCACCTATTATAAAAAAAAAAATATTAAAAGTTCAAATTCCCACCCTTTGCCATTTTACAAATCAAAAAATAAAATTAAAAAAGCTACACAAAATTGGTATCAGCACAAACAATCCGATCTAGTAAAATATAAAATCAAACAGACGTTTAACACCATAATAGAAAAAAAATAATTTTATGCTAAAATTTGGGGGTTTTGGTCATTTTGCATCCCATAAATTGAAGAAAACTGATAAAGTCACATGTATCCCAAAATGGTGCCAATAAAAAGTACATATCAGCCTGCAAAAAATGCACCATCACTCAGGTCCACAGGGGCATGAACAAAAAAACGTATCGGCTGAAAATGTAAAGAGTAGATGTTTGGAATTTTTTTATGGTACTTAAACATGAAAACCATACATGTTTGGTATTGCTGGACTTGAAACAACTAGTGTTGAGCGATTTTTATCGACAAAGTTGAAATCGGCAAGGTTTTTATGGTGATCGAAATTTCCAGATCATTCGATAATTAAGGTTAAAATCTGAGCATCATCTATTAAGATCGCGCCTTTTTCGGCGCTTCCTGTAATTTTGGCGCCAGCAATCCGGGGAATTTTGGGATCGGTGGGGGTTTTGGTTCGATTGGGGGCCCC